>CAKALU010063492.1:38248-49293 GCA_916700995.1 Hozukius guyotensis | reverse complement strand
AGATTTTACTTTGCATGTGTTTTACCCCAAAGATATGATGCGTTGATGACGCGTGACCCAGCCTCTTTCAATAGGCCTTGAATATGGCTATGGCAGTTTACACTACATGAATTAACCTAGCAGCTAGTGGACTTTAGTTAGGTAGTTTTTAACTTGACCTTACTCATAGCTTTCCTAGTCTTTCTTGGTTAAACGTTAAGTCACTGCATATCCCGACAGAACAACACATGCTATTGAAAAGATGCAGCTTTTTATATTGTAGACTGTGTAGTCAGATTTTTGAAACATTTTCTAAATAAAAAGGGAGTTCAGTTCTCTTTTTGAAGAATAATTTGAAAGTGTAGATGACAGTTGTCAGGGCATAAAACCAATGATCTTTATTAATCAAGAGTCCATAGTCTAACAATGGCATGTTTAAATCGAATTGAATCGTGGATTTGGAATCGTGACACCCCTACGTATAGATGATGGCATGAGGTATCCACTGTTCGTCCAACATTCAGCATACTGTTTGATTCTATATTCTCAGTTTTTGTTCATTATTTTTTTTCAAGTTATTATTTCTATCTATCTATCTATCTATAGATTTTCTTTGAAATGATACTGTGTGTAGCGCACTGCAGCGTCTCTGTGTATTGTGTCCGAAAGTTGGAGATCTCGTTACATTGCTCTCCGCTTGGTGATTGTGTGATTCTGGCTGCGTGTTTGATTTCAGCAAAGGCATAAGGGACACAATGTAATTTATGGTTCCCATCTCGCCGCAGATGAAAAATAATCAAATCCAAATAAAATGCAAAGAGGAGGAAGTGATTATCTAAATGATGGCTGCCAGGTTTGGGGAGTTTCATCTGACAGCTGAGCGCACTGTCTTTATGGACAACTGGAGGATAGAGGGAGGAGGGAGGGAGGGAGGGAGGAAGGGAGGGAGAGGAAAAACACAGGCACAAAGGGGTGGTTTAAGGGGGTAAAATGGTGAAGGGAATAGGGGTGGGGCGCGCTCGCATTTGGGCACTTTACAAGAGGAAAAGATCAATTCTGAACACACACACACACACACACATACACACGCAGGCGCGCTGACAGCCTGAGACAGAGCATGACATTTAAAAGGAAAAAGCTGACATTGACTCCATCACTGTCACCCCGACTGCCATAAAGCAGCTGCAAATATTAAAACATTTTTCATCTGTGCCGCTCGGGGTTATTGGCACCAGAAATTGTTTTCCTCTCCGTCTGCTGCTGGCCTGCTCTGCCGCAGCCCTCCCCTGAGACCCTCGCCTGTTACCGCCGCCTCACAACATATTGGCAGTTGATGTGAAGCTATCCATGTACACTTGCCACTCACAGAGTCTTTATCGCCTTCCACTCTCCCTCTGCAGCAAACCCCCCCTCTCTCTCACACACACACACACATAGCAGAAAAGCACACAGACATGCACTTCTGTACACTCATTCTCTGCTCTCTGGAATAAATAGTCAGACAATGAAAGTATCGTTGAATCACTCAGATAGAAAGCTGTTTTTTTGTGTGTGTGTGTTGTGTGCATGCATGTGTTCGTGATGGTGCTGTTGATAATACCACTTTTCCTGCCATCAGCATAATCCCTCAACAATCTGACTGATTACTTTTCCATACAGTTGAGCTTTCTGTCTGTCTCTCCACCATTGTATTTTGTTGCAAAACTGGTTTCCCCTGCAAAAAGATCTTTCATTCATTTTCTCAGCATCTCAACATCAGCTCAGCATCTCTCTTTCCTTTTTTTGCATGCCGCGCAATCTAGGAAGCTTTGAGATGCTGATTGCCCCCCGGTCTGGCCAGCATATGGTGTATATTTAAATATGGTTTGAAAACATTTGAAGTTGGGCCGCGCTCAAATTATTTGTCCTGACACTTGAAAAAAGCCTCCAATAAAGGCTCATCACTTGTCACATGAGTCAAGTGTGCCCCATGTTTCCAAATGTATTCAAATGTATTTGGTTTGATTGGTCTGTAAATAGAATGGGCGCTGTGTGTTTTCTTTGGAATTCAATTTCGTTATTTCGGAGGAAATCATATAAAACATATCACTGTCTCTCTTTTTTTCCCTCTTGTCTGGGTTCCCTGATAGGTTTTGTATTATGAAACACACCTGAGTACAAAACAAGTTGCCCCTCATTTGCATCAAATAGATGGATACAGTAATGGTGTAAGCACAACACAGATTCCTGATGTGTTCCTCCATCAAAATGGGAGATCTTGGGAGGAAAAAGTCACCGTTCTTACGTGATAATTGGATAAATGTATTGAATTTAATGGACTATGACACGCAGTATATGCCAATGTATTAGTAAACTATTGTGACATTTGACTCCTAAAGTCAAACTGAAATTCGGTCCCACTTTTTATGTGAGAAAATATTATAACAACGTAATACACATACAGCTTTATTGGGATGGTTTTAAATTTAAAAAAAAAAGGATGAAACCGTTTTTTGAAACATTTGACACATTTGTGTTAACATCATCTAAGCCTTGAGCCTCTGTAGTGACTTCAATGGTGCGTTACTGACTGGAGAATGTCATATTATAAGCCTGTTTCCATTCAATTGTCAAGAACATTTTTTAACTTTTGAAATATCGGGAAAAAAAAGAAATGTGATATAGGCGTGTTTCCATCAACTGGTTTGGAGCGAATAAACTCGGCTACAGCGTAGTTTGGTCAGAAGTTGGCGCTATAGGCTACGCAAGGCTGTAATCTGCCAGTAAACAGAGTAGAAGAAGAAGTAGAGGTTGCGAACCGGAAACAAAACAAGTCACCTTCGACATCTAACCATCTACGAGAGATAAATGGAGAGAGGTCTTCAGGAATTTGTTTCAATAGTTCTTTCATGTCAGCTAGCACTGGTCATGTTTCATGCTCCATCCGAGAAGACGCCGATAGCAGGAACAGCTGATCAGACATGTGAGTTCAACGTTCGCTACATCAAAATTTATTCAGCAAGGCATTTCCATAATCCATTCAGCACATCAACTCTTTTTCAAAATAAAAATCACCTCAAGGGGGCATAAAAACTTTGTTTCGTAATTGAGGAAGTTTTATTGAATTTTGTCCGTTCCTATACAACTTTTCTAATGTGATACTTCAAAATGTACATACAACTGTGAATGGAAACATGGCTATAAATGTGTTTAGGCAACAAAACTACTTGGTTATGGTTTGAAAAAAAGACCATGGTTTGTGTTAAAATAGTAAAATAACAACGTAACGTAACAACGTAACAACGTAACAACGTAACAACGTAACGGAACAGCAACATGCTGTACAACGTCACTTTCTCTGACTGAATGCAAAAACAACCACATTCAACGTATCCGTGGTTTGCTGAAACATACAATGACAATATTATTTCCTATAGCGACTGGGCTGGGGGCAGAATTACCTTTATTAATAAGTATGTTACATTGTTATATGGTGATCAAGACATGCAGGCTGGGCGAATTGATGACTAGGTGTGAATGTGAGTGTAAATGGTTGTCTGTCTCTATGTGTCAGCCCTGTGATTGACTGGTGACCTGTCCAGTCCAGGATGTACCCTGCCTCTTGACCAATGTCAGCTGGGATTGGCTCCAGCCCCCCACCTCCACGACCCTTCATGATAAGTGGATATAAGTAATGGATGGATAAATATCCATCTGAGAAAAACCCTCTCCTTAATGGAAATGGAACACTGGGCTATTCATATGACGACTGGGCAGGTTCGAGGCTCTGATTGGGCTAGAGTCAGTCAAACCTGGCAACATGGTTCCAATGTCATATTGTAAGAAAAGGGTGATATTATATTCACGGCAAAAAAAGCAAAATTATTTCTCCCTATTGGCAGTGTCAAAGAAAACACAATTGCAAGACTCAGTAAATATTAACCAATGTTTTGAAAGGGACATTTTTCCTCGGTGTCGCTGTGCAAAGCCGTAAAGCCTAATCAAGTGTGTACAGGCCGACAACTCACATCACCCCGGACCAAATGAGGGGCACAGCTAACATGGCTGTTTCTTTAGCCCCACAGGCTGTCTTTAGGGCCGTGGAAGATATTTGCCGCTAATGCTCGCCAATGAGAGGCCCAAATGGTCTTATTACAGCAGCTCCCACAGCTCGCGCTATACATCAGGTAGGAACACACGGCAAAATGGAGACCCTGATTGTTCTGGGAGCAACAGCGCTCATTACTCAACACGCCTCGCCCTCCCTCGCTACAAGCAGGTCTCTTTCTCTTTTCTTTTTCATCACCCTTTTTCCCATCTCACTTCCTCTGTATCTGTCTTTACCTCAATTCTCTCTTTCTAAATTCCCATTAGTTTCTGTGAAAGAGATAAAATAATCAGGAGCAGCGACCGGTGAAAAGAATCCACCGTTTCATATTTTACATATTCGATAGACGCTGATGGAAAGCTGAGGATATCCTGAATGTGTATCTCATCACTGTTGGGTAAAAAACACCTTTAAAGCTTTACACATCATGTATGTTTTCCTTTATTTGTGGTATTCCCTGTGGTTTGCGTGTACATGTGTGTGTTAGTCCTCAGCCTGGTGAACTCTAGTTGACCTGTAGGGGGGGGCACAGCCAGGTCAGTTGTCTATTGGTCAAGATAAATAGCGGCCAGCACCAATCACATTACACGCATCCCCTCCAGCCGCCAGCCTTGTTAGTGCAGTAATCACTCATTGTTAGAGACCTATCCTCGGGCCTATCTCTATCTGCCCTTTAAGACTATTTGTACACCATCTATCCCTGTTTCACATGCATATTTCTACCTCCTATGATGCCTATCCATCCATCTATCTATTTATCTATCTATCTGGGATGCGTGCTTATTCACGATTCTTATCCGTCTGTATGTATGAAGGAAATTCCATTGCTAAAGTTGATTCAGACTCACTCATTTATATGCTCGCGTACACACTCACCGCTGTCAGCTGTCTCCCCCAGCCATCTGCTAGCTCTGCTACATCTGATGAGCTGTCAATCAATCACGCCCAGGAACAAAAGACAGAGAACAAGCAAGAGAGACACACACAGAGAGAATCCATACATGTTCTTAAAAGCATATACCTTATTATGTGCTACCGCACCATTATTAATTTGCGTATATGTGAATAATCATAAATGCAGAGTGTGACAAGCAGTTCAGAGATGTTGATGCAGTGAGATGAAAGTATAAACATACAAAAGTGAAAGGTAGTCGTGCATATTTAACGGGAGATTGAGCTGGAAATGGATGTATAGCGTTTAAACCTAGCATAAGACCGTGATGGACAATGTCAGCTATTGAGTTAAATTAAATAATAATAAAAAAAAAATAAAATGCCTACTTTTCATACAAGAACAAATATATCAGACAATAAACCAAACACAAACCCATCCACCATAACCGCACACACACAAACACACACACAAACAAATGTCCGAAACTCAATCACCAGAGGTCGTGTTAGTGAGTGGGGGAACAGATTCGATTAGCGCTGTATTAGATACGGGAAATGATTTCTGTCAAAGCCATCTTTACTGCAATTATGATATGATAATTATGTGTTTCATCATTTACGTGGGATAGATACAAGGCTGTGTGGCTTCTGGCTGAAAACACCAGTGGATAGACAGCGGAGGTAGGGAGAAGGCACAATGCCGGGCGGATGAACATTACAGAGATTACAAAATGAAAGAGGGGGATGAATAGAAAGCATGTGAGAGTGCTCAAATTATATAAAGATGTGCAATATAACTGCACAAACTGGGGTATCATCGCCTCTCACATACAACATTATTATAGGCCTCATAAAATTAGCTTTATGTTATTGCATCTACCATTTGTATTTATAGAAAAATACTATATACAGTGTAACAAACGTCTTGTTCCCAAATGTTACATGACCATTATTTGGTTGGTTGGTTGATGGCAAGCATATGTTTTATCATAGAGCAACATTTATCTGCTCCTTCCAACTGTTAATCAATTAACCCTTTGTAAATTTGTACTCTTAATTCCTGCATTAAATGGGTCAATTCATCCAAAACACAAAAAAAAACACAAACTGGTACGTACTGCTTCCAGGTCGTTCTGCTTTAACAAACTAACTGCCAATGTGCAAAATGGCAGCATGACACCTTTAAAGGTTGACTCCATTGACGTTTATTTTCCTGTGTTTTCAAATGGAAACAACCACTCAGTCGTTAGCAAAAAGCAGTGACGTGCGTATGTTACCAAAGTAAGCTAATCAACAAGGTTATGAATAATAGGAACGCTAGCACTAGCTGAGTCAAAGTTAGCAAGATTGGATATAAATGAACTAACCCTTAGTTCTGATTATTTGAAGTAGGGTTGTATGTCTACTTCCGTGTTTTGCTAGGCAATATCAGTTTAAGTGTACGCTATATTTAGAATATTTTCACCACTTTACCTTGCCATCAGACTGCCCTTTTCGACAAGAAATTGAAGCTGTTATATCGCTCTCTCTCTCTCTAATTTGACCTAGCATCAGTTACTTTGTGTTATTGTGTGATTTTTGGATCCAAACTAACGTGGTGTCCACAGCAGTACATTGCTTACATTGCCAAACTGGGAACATGCCAACCACCATATAAATTACTGTATGTCATAATCTGACCATACAGATGTATACTGTATGTAGCAGTGTCATCAGGCAAAAACCTACGTTAGGTCACGTGGGAAAAAGTTCTGAGAAGGACTAAGGAAAATATCATTTTGACGCTAAAACATACAGACTTCAACCAAAATGTGAATGTTTGTATTTGAATACATAAGGAACACCACTGTGAAGCTACAGAATGATATAAAAACCTAAAAAAAAATAATAATAATGGACCCGCCCTTTAAACATTGGCACAAACTCCCTCATGCTCTGTGTTAAGTAATGCGTGCGGTGACTCTTCTCGGTTTACCGTAGCTGTATGTGCTCAATGTTCAGTATTTCAAACCTGTTCAGTATTGCAAACAGCTGACTAGACCTAACTTAGCTTGGCAGCTGGTAAGTGCCCAACTGCTACCCATATACCAAAGATTACCCAAGATATCGCTCCGGGGCTTTGGGGCTCGCCACATGTACCACTGTCAAACAGTACACTCAGTGCATGTTAGCCTGTGGCTACTATTCCTGTCACCACTCTTTGGAGCTGCTTTGTGAAACACATGTAAAAATGAAAGAGCTGGTCGTTGGGAAAGAGAGCCGAGGATTAAAGGTCCCATATCGTACTCATTTTCAGGTTCATACTTGTATTTTGTGTTTCTACTATAGAACATGTTTACATGCTGTAATGTTCAAAAAAACCTTTATTTTCCTCATACTGTCTGTCTAAATATACCTGTATTTACCCTCTGTCTGAAACGCTCTGTTTTTAGTGCATTTCAGCGGAATTGCGTTGCTAGGCAACAGTTTGGGTCCATGTTTACTTCCTGTCAGCTGATGATACTTACATACACTGCAACAGGAAATAAACTGGGACACATTTAGAATGTTTATGTTTAAAACCGTGCTGAACTATTTGTGACATCACAAATGGACAGAAATCCTAATGGCTTGTTTCAAACGCACAATTTCTGAATACGGGCTGTATGTATTTCTCCGTATATTGAGCGTTTTGATAGGTTAACAGTATTTATGTAACACTTAAACTTGCTTTATAATATAAAAGACATGACAATCTCACTTTTTACAATATGGGACCTTTAAGACCTGTGGAGAAGCAGCTTTTAGCTGGAAGAAGTTGACTGAAGTTGAAATAAACTAAAAATATTTTAAATGATTTGAAAAGAGATCAATACCCCCAGGGTTGGAAGTAGATGTACATTCTTTAGCCTTCCATTGGTTGAGGATTGTAGGTCAAATAATGTATAAGGTCAGAGAAAAATAATAAACAACCTTCTCGTTGTGCCCAGTGCACTACTCACCATAACATCCAGTACATAAACACAGAAATGCACAGTATCTCCACTGAAGCAATTGAACTAATGTCTGCACACTGACAGTCTTTGACAGCAATCACAATAGACAGCGATGAGAGCTACAGTGACACTTTCTACTCATAATCCATTGAAATAAGGTCGGTGGAGCCACAAACATACCTGTCCGTGCACAAGCCTGCATTCACACTCATACGTGTATAAACACAAACACAAACACACACAGATACACACTCACACACACACACACATCTTGTCATTCTGCATTGGAGCTTCCAATTTGCCTCTCATTCTAGCCCTCATCTTCAATGTTAGCAGTATGAGAGTCCCATGCCACCTTAACATAGCTAAACCCGCGGCGGGCCATCGGCATCTGACAACCCAGCCTCTCTGCGGAGTTCACCAGCGGTTTAGGGAGCTGTATATTCCAATTAGCTGCCAGGATCCCGGAGCTATGGATAGTATACAGAGGGAGTCACATTCAATTACAGCCGGTGTCCACTGTGGATTTGTGTGTTTTTTACCTGTCCTCATGCATAAAGTAAATACCGCCGTTCCCATGTGCACTGGTGTCAGAATGTGTGTTTGTGTGTGTGTGTGTGTGTGAGGGGGTGGTTAGGCTGGATAACTGTGCATCTATGTGTATTTATGTTTATGTGCACATGTTTATATGTGTGTATTTAATGGCTCCTCATCACAGCAACATCATTTACATTAAAAACAATGCCAGTTATGCGCGCAAGATCTGTGCCTGACAGACTATTTGCAGAAATGCCAACAGCTTGTGAATGATGGTCAGCAAGCTGTCCTACATAACTCCAGCTTAAGGCAAATAAAAACACGGAAAATATGGTAATGTATTCAAGTCGAGGGAAAAAAATACAATAAGTGCCATATTCGTGCCCATATATCATTATATGACTTCCCTTTTGATTTCCTCATTTTCTCTGACTTATTATCATATGAAAATAATCAGGAATTTATTTTTAAGCGGCTGCAGCCCGCGTTCCTCTTGCTTTATTCTTTACATATCAGAAATCGTTTGATGTGTTTTTTGAAATGCGTTCCTTGATGAAAACAAAGGCGTGCATAAATTAGCAGCCAGGACTGCAATTAGACAGTCACAGTGATTGGAAAAGAATAATTATCCCGAGGCTGGCCTGCTTAGGGCCTCTTCAACCACTCAGCCCCCAGCGAGAATGAAGAGAAAGAGGGGCGATGCAGATTACAAACAAAATAAAAATAAAAAAGCATATTGTTTTGACCAGCAGGGATATAACTGAACATAATTATCAATTATTATGTTGTGGCTACTAGACACACCAAAGCACTTGCTACTTGTCGAGGGCTTTGTGTAGCTTTTTTTTTTTTTTTTGCATACAATATTTTTCCCAGTTCTGTAAAGCTATATAAAAGTCAGCAAAAATAATTATATTAGTTTGCCATGGTTTTATGATAGTCTTGGCTACGTTGGACAAGATGAGCATGATAGATGACTAACAACTTTTTAAAGGCGGCATCAACTGACTGTAGCAGCGGGATCCATACAGTTCTCAGACAAAATTATGGACATATTACATTGTGAATGTATATGTTAACAACTTTTAAGTAAATATTATACTGTGAACTTTTTTGATGTTTTTTGTCATCATTTTTAAATTGTATTTATGCTTCTTGACTGTTGTAGTACTTTTATCTTTTATTTACTCTACTACGCTTATTGGTGTACACCAAACACCCATGCAAATTCCTTGTATGTGAAAACATACTTGGCAATAAGTTGCAGAGCACCACTAGCATTATCCAAAGTGAAGAAGGGTTAGCTTTAGTCAATGCTTTTACATGTGCACAGTGAATGCTGAATGTTGTACGTATACCTGTATATAGGTTTATGTATTTTATGGCCAACATGGGAAATGTCTCAGCTTAACAAAACAGAAAATACATAGAAATGTAAGTAGCAATTATGTCTATATTACGGATGTCAATCAATTTAAATAATTAATCGCGATTAATCGCAGATTAATCACACATTTTTTATCTGTTCAAAATGTACCTTAAAGGGAGATTCGTCAAGTATTTAATACTCTTATCAACATGGGAGTGGGCAAATATGCTTGCTTTATGCAAATGTATTTATATAGTTATTACTGGAAATCAATTAACAACACAAAACTATTTTCCAAAAACCATCACAGGTACTGTGAGTAATCTTCACTGAAGCTTTAAAACTGAACACATTTGTGTTAGGCCTAAGTGTTATTATTGCTTTAGCTTTGACAGCTAGTCTTTATAGTCTTCAGTCTCTTCTTTTTTTTTTGCAATACGTGCAGTAGATACTCATTCCTCCATGCTAGTCTTTACAGTTGGTGTGTATGATAGATTTTCTGAGGAAATATTGCTTCTCTACAAAACTACATTGGCGTGTTTAGCATGCAATTGTAGCTGAACTGTCCCCATGCTAACACTTTATTTTTCTTTGAACAATGCTAGTGGTGCTCTACAACATAACTGTTAAGAGTGTTAGAATGGAGGTTGGGAGCAAATCTACATTTCTACATAAATATTTTTGTTGTCACTAAACGAGGAAGCAAGGGTTGCCAAGATTCAAAACTCACAAGCTGATTTTTCGAACACATCCCAACTCGTCACATACTGCAAATTGCAAAAACATAAACGATGGTCAGGCCACCATGGTAGCTCACTGCCATCAAAGTGCGAATGAGAGGCAAATTATAAAGCACTTTGGATGAACGCAGGCATTTACCATTTAAGACCTTTACCTCAACTTATCTTGATTCAGTTGAGGTAAATAAAGGCGTGGGTCACTATTTGAAAATGTATTTGAAACTGCCATTCAAAGAAGGGATGAATCTTGCCATGATTGTTGAAATCTCTGACATGTATTTTTTGCAGGTATTTCTTGTGACAGAGTGTGCTACTGTGGGGTTAACTGTTCGACAAGTTGAAGGTGTATTGTTTCAGATTAAAACACCTGCTACGAGCTGAAGCTATAACAGAAAAAGAGCGATGGGACAAAAGATTAATCTTCCTACACCTAATGAGCAGCATTTGCAGTGTCATTGAGATCT
>CAKALU010063492.1:12422-38228 GCA_916700995.1 Hozukius guyotensis | reverse complement strand
GCGATGCAGATTACAAACAAAATAAAAATAAAAAAGCATATTGTTTTGACCAGCAGGGATATAACTGAACATAATTATCAATTATTATGTTGTGGCTACTAGACACACCAAAGCACTTGCTACTTGTCGAGGGCTTTGTGTAGCTTTTTTTTTTTTTTTTGCATACAATATTTTTCCCAGTTCTGTAAAGCTATATAAAAGTCAGCAAAAATAATTATATTAGTTTGCCATGGTTTTATGATAGTCTTGGCTACGTTGGACAAGATGAGCATGATAGATGACTAACAACTTTTTAAAGGCGGCATCAACTGACTGTAGCAGCGGGATCCATACAGTTCTCAGACAACATTATGGACATGTAACATTGAGAATGTATGTGTTAACAATGTTTAAGTAAATATTATACTCTGAACTTACTGAAGGGTGGCCAAGATTCAAAACTCACAACCTGATTTTTCAACACATCCCAACTCGTCACATACTGCAAATTGCAAAAAAAAAGATCGTCAGGCCACCATGGTAGCTCATTGCCATCAATGTGTGAATGAGAGGCAAATTGTAAAACGCTTTGGATGAATGCAGGCATTTACCATTTAAGACCTTTACCTCAACTTAGGCGTGGGTCACTATTTGAAAATGTATTTGAAACTGCCATTCAAAGAAGGGAAGCAGCTCGCCATGATTGTTGAAATCTCTGACATGTATTTTTTGCAGGTATTCTTGTAACAGAGTGTGCTACTGTGGGGTTAACTGTCCGACAAGTTGAAGGTGTATTGTTTCAGATTAAAACACCTGCTACTAGCTGGAGCTATAACAGAAAAAGAGCGATAGGACAAAAGATTAATCTTCCTACACCTAATGAGCAGCATTTGCAGTGTCATTGAGATCTAAAATACTCACTTACACCTACAGCAGCTGTTCTATATCCACATTTCTTTTTTTAACCAATACTACACTACAACTGGCTGCGAGCCAATGAGGATAGATTTCCCTAGAATCATATCCACCCGTCAAATTCCAAAAAGACATTCCCGTTTCTACCCGTTTGCCCATTGTTCACCTTTTTTCCATGGCTTTGAAACACGGCCATGTCCATCCTTCTCACTCTGACGCTGAACTTGGAGCAAAAACAGTCTAATTCACAGGGAAAACTTTCCCTTCTCCGATACGTTGATTTGATATACTCCAATAGAGCCTTTCTCCCAGACACCATCAATTGTCTATAGATTTTTCTTAGCTCTCCTCGGAAGAGAAACAAAAGCAGGCCCTGAGAAGCCTCGAGCCTAAGAGGCTTTATTGATATCGATGTTGGCGAAATATCGCCCATTTTCACCAGGGGATCAATCAGCCCGTCACCGCTTGCTTTACGAGCTGCAGCCTCTCTGCTTGTGGGCCCGCAATATGTGTGTCTGTGCTTGTGTCCATGAGGTCGCAAGATAGACAGAGAAAGATACAGATGGATAAATTCATAGTTAGACAGATGTATAGATAGATTTGTCTTTTAACTTTGGTGCAATGAGAAAGTTTGCAAAGGGTTAATATCGGGTTAAATAGTCCCACTATTTTACCAACACACTTTGAATCTCTTTCTGTATTCTCCCCAAGCACGAGGGATAATAACATCTCTTTCACAGTCCCTGTCTGGAGTCTGAAGTGTACTGTCCACCAAAGACGATCTGCATATCATAATTTAGAGAAAACCTGAGCAAATCCTTTTTTCCATTTGGTTAGCTGCCTCCCTTATCTGAGGGGCTTAGCGGACGGTTTATAATTCAATTACAGAATAGGATATATTACATTGAGGTAATTCAGGTTAAGCACTGAAGATGAAAGCCTCGGATTCCTATAAATAAATTGAGACAAGTGATCTGCCGTGCAGTATATAATGGACATCAGACAAATTACATTTATTTTCATAACAAAATCGTTTTATTTTGTGCTTTTTTGCATATTTTAAAAAATCACTGAGAACCTAAGAACAATGAAAAACTCATGATAAACTGTTCCGTGTCCAGCAAAATGCACCTTTGCACTGACATTCTGTAAAAGATACTGTATATGTATACATTTATACTAGGGCTGTCAATTGATTAAAACATTTAATTGCGTGATTGTCCATAGTTAATTGTGATTAATTGCACATTTTTTATCTGTTCAAAATGTACCTTTAAGTGAGATTTGTCAAGTATTTAATACTCTTATCAACATGGGAGTGGGCAAATATGCTTGCTTTATGTAAATGTACAGTATATACGTATTATTGGAAAGCAATTAACAAGACAAAACAATGACTAATATTGTCCAGAAACCCTCACAGGTACTGCATTTAGCATAAAAAAAAAAGCTCAAATCATAACATGGCAAACTGCAGCCCAACAGGTAACAACAGCTGTCAGTGTGTCAGTGTGCTGACTTTACTATGACTTGCCCCTAAATGCATGGCGTGTCTGTAAAGGGGAGACTCGTGGGTACCCATACAACCCATTTTCATTCACATATCTTGAGGTCAGAGGTCAAGGGACCCCTTTGAAAATGGCCATGCCAGTTTTTCCTCGCCAAAATTTAGCGTAAGTTTGGAGCAATACCAGTATCTTCACTCTTAAAACTGAGCCTGTTACACCCTGAAAATTGCAAGTTGCGTTAATGCTTTAAAGAAATTAGTGACGTTAAAACCAATTTGCGTTAACGCGTTATTATCACGTTAACTTTGACAGCCCTAATTTATACACATTTTTACATGTTTAAATTCACCAACGTGTCACTGGAGTGTCAGGGGGGTGCAAGGGGTGCACTTGCACCTCGGCTGGGCCTAGCAGTTTGTGATAAGTACTAAAGAAATGCACAACAATGCAATACAATTAAGGATAACGTCACTAATGGGTTATTGTTGCATCTTTATTAATCACAGATTTAATGAACCACCCTACCCAAAACAAACACACCCACAGTGTGACCAACAGGTGCATGCTGGGTCTGCCAATAATGGTCACAGTGATTCCTCCAGCAGTGGCTTCTACATTCACTGAGGAACTTTAGTGAGGTGTGCGAGGCCTTTCAGCTGTTACAGACTGGTAGCACCTGGCACAGCTGTGACTGCAGAGCGATCATTCAACTCAAAACTATTTGAGGAGTGCAGTGGGAATGAATGAGCAAATAAGTTGTATTGTGGAGGACCGGAACACCAGACAGGTGAGTAAAACAATTAACTCTTCGATCACTGACCACTGGGTTGCAAGCCACGGCGTCAAATACCAAGGCTTTATCACGGTGTTCTATACCGCCACAAAAGGCAGCCCTTAGTGCCAGTATGAAACGCAATGGGCGTTCCATTAACTACAATGTAAACCCAGCCGCACCAACAGTAAACGCCCCGTAGTTTAAAGCGTGAAAAGACACACAATGGGTGGGCGGGAGGTGAGGTAGATGGGTCCAACAATAACAAAGCTTTTATCCAGGAAACCACTGTTCGTGTCCCGTGCGTCATGTTACAATCAGCTGTTCGTTCGCGTCCCGTGTTCACAATCTTCAGTGTCATTTTCACTTTACAAACGTAATAATTTAAAGCCCAACTATGTAGTTATTTCATAAACCTAACTATAGTGGTTTTGTTGCCTAATCCTACTTTGTACTATACAGTGTGCATTAACTATGCAGCTCTCTTTTTCTGTTTGTTTGTGTGCAGCAGTTGCTGTGGAGTTTATGTTTACTTAACATTTGTGTAGCTTAATATTGATTGTTCACCTGTCGCAGTGCCCATAGCCCTTTGAATTTATTGTATTTTTTGTTGTATTGTCTGAATTTTGCTCTCTTTTCTGTTTAATGCTACTAAGGCTACACTAAGAAAGGCAATAGTTTTAGCATATAACATCATCATATTACATAAGAACATTTCTTCAAGGTAACAGTACTGTTAATTGAGTAAAATATTGTAGTATCTACTCTATCCCTGGTGGACATATCTGCCTCGGTTTTGTAAAAAAAGAAAGAAAAAAAAAAGAAATCACGTTCAAGCAAAATGTCTCTACAGCCTCTCTTTCCTCTTCTGTTTTTCTCTCTGACTCTTGCTTTCTCATTCTCTCCATTTCACATTATTTACAGTGTTTTCTTTCTATGATAAATGTTGACAAAATGCACCCTCCTGCTAAAAGAGAATACACAAAAAAACCTGTTTGTGGTACAGGGGAAATAACAGCAGTTGTAAAATAATTCAACTTCAACAAAAAAATAAATTAAAAAAAAAACAGGAACTACATGTGGGTGCATGGTGTTGCTAAGTTACTACATTAGCTTGGAGGAATTACAAGGAGAACAATGTTGAGCTGATGAAAACAAAATTTACTTCACTTTAATGGAAAATACAGAGAGCAGTTATAGATTGGTGTAAAGTACACTATTGACGAGGCTATTTTCTACACCCTGCATCCAAGACGTTCTGGTTGCTACGCAAAGATGTACATCTGATTAGTCTCGAGTTGATCTGAAGTAACAAAAGGCAAAGCAAGTTTATTTGTTTAGCACTTTTCAACAACAAGGCAAAGTGCTTTCCATAAGACGCAAATGGCATTGAGACAAGATATAAAGATATACAATATAAAAGGATACATTTAAATTGAATTCTAAGCATATAATGAAAAAGAGGATAAACATACGCTAAAATAGAATAAAACAAGAGAATAAAAATGACTTTGGCATGCTAATTTTCCAACAGCCCATTGTTCCGAAACCCAAGTAGTGAGAAAAATGTCCAATTGGGCCAAAAGCCCATTTGTTTGACAGCCCGTTAACCTGAAAACAAACGCACAATGTTCCAAAGGCCCATTGCTTTAGAAATACATACTCTCAATGCAACAAACAGAAGCACATACTTAATTATTTTCAGAATAACGACCTTCCCAGTAGCAATTTTTTTTATCCTACCATGGTGAAGGCATGACCTGTCCAACTCTGCTTCTGTTTGGCTTACCATGATATTCTTAACATAACCCTAACTAATCTCACTCCTCAAGCCTAAACCTAACCAAACCAACCAACGAAGGAAACAAGTAATAAGAGGCAGAGTGGTAGGTCATGCCTTTGCCAAAAAAACAAAAAGAAAATCAGGTAGGTCCGATGACATGACATAATAATGCATAATAATTAGCCATGTGCTCTTTGTTGCACATAGAGTGTGTACTTTTGGAGCAATGGGCCTTTGGAGGAGGTCGATAGGTCCAACAGGACATTCAACCAGGAGACCGATGTTAGCGACTGGTGTTTATGTCCCAAAGGGTTGTTGAGTTATTTTGAAGTTACGTTAGTGACGTGTATCCGTAGTTTAAGTAGTTATTTTAACCCCAAACATGATGTTTTTCCTAAACCTAATCAAGTGGTTTTGTTGCCTAAACCTCAGCCTAAACATAACCACGACCATTTAACGGTAACAACGTGGTGTATAAATGACTCGCGGAAAGCCTAAAATGTCGTGCTATTTATACACCTTGTATGAGATCGGGTTGCAGTTAGAGTGCAGTGAGAGATATGAATAGATACACCCAAATTGAATTCAATTAAAGGCAGTGGCGATTAGAAAAGTCTCAAGCTTTGGTTTAAAAGAACTAACTGTGAGTTTGTTTCAGCTATGTGGTGCGTAAAAACTGAATGCTGCTACTCCGTGTTTAGTTGAGACTCTGACTCTGGGGACAGTAAGCAGAACTGTCCCTCTGGGTGGTTTGGACGGTTCATAACGGAGCAGCAGATCAGAAATGTATTGTTGCCCTAAAGTATTTAGTGCTTCATAAACCAACAGCAGTATTTTAAAATCAAAACTTTGACACACAGGAAGCTTGTGTAAAGATCTGAGAACAGAGTGATGTGATCCACTCTGTTCTCGTCTTAGTGAGGAGTCTCACAGCAGGGTTCTGAATCTGCTGCAGCTGTCTTTGTCGACATTTTAGAGAGACCTGTAAAGAGTGTTACAATAGTCAAAACAGTATTTCTAAATACTGCTGAGACATACAGTCCGTTAATTCTTGATATTTTCTTAAGTTGATAATAGGCTGATTTTGAAATGGTCTTAATGTGGCTATTAAAATGTAGTTCTATATTTCTGGCTTGTTTTGTGGTTGGTTTTCCATTAGCGACTGAAGCTAAGCACTGACTTTTAAGCGTTCCTCTTTGACTCCAAAAACAATTATTTCAGTTTGTTTAATTGCAGAAAATATTGGCAACAAACGGGAAATGTGGTAGCAATTGAGTTTAGTTATGTGATTCATTCACCTACGGAATAGATGGAGGTATTCATACTATATATGAGAATGTAGCTGAACATGCCACAATAAATATTATACTGTACAGCCATTTACATTTTCAGTGTGGCTCCTGAGTAGCTACTTGTGTAAGCATTTGGAAACGCTCAGCCAGTCAGGACAAGCCAAACTCTGTTTGCACTAGCAGCTGTATTCATTCTTCATGAGCCCTTATGAGTAAAGAAGCATAATATTTCAGTCTCTTTGATTTTTCAAAGTCTGCCTGCTCACTTTGTCCTAAAGTCTGCTATTTTATCAGGAACAAAGTGTCCTGCTCCTCCACATCAGAGGAACAAGGAAAGGACAAAATGTCCTGTATAAAAGAAGTATCTAAATAAGATATATCTCTTGATGGGTCGAGGCATGAGGGCTTATAGCCGAGACTCTGCTTGTGGTTATCCTGACATAGGCAATACATTTCAGACAGTTCAAAACAGGTATTAATACAAGGTTTAAAGAAAGATCAATTCTTCCTCAAACTAACCATATATGTGCTGTACTATTACCAAACCTCTGGAGAGTAGGGGTGGGAAATGTACATGGGACTTTTAGTAAAGCTTACTCTCACTCTATAAACCTTTGATACACCCTGCAAACATTGCCATCTGATTTTTTTCAAGATCCAAGTGTTTCCAAATATGCAAAATATGTCATTCAGTTACACACTCTAGGATATTTCTGTTTGAGTGCAGCGACAAAAAACCCTGGCAGTTGGTGAAAATCAAAAGCCAAATTCTTCAAATTGTTCTGTGCTACAGTGCCATTGTATATCAAAGTGCCCTGTTCAGACCTGGCATTAGTGTCTTAGGTGATCTGATCACAAGTGAACAGCTCCAAGTACAGGTATGAATACACCCAAGATGCATTGAGAACGCATTGAGATCCGATCGCTCAGACCACATTCAGAGGTGATCTGGCTACATTCTTTTAGCAGCGTGAGCGCAAATGTGTCCTCGGCCACATTGAAGGATCACCTACCCAACTGATGTCCTCTGTGTAAGTGGAAGTACGTACTCGTTCACTGTCAAATTGTCTGAAAATTTCGAAAAGCCCACAGAGATAAATTACAAATGCCTCAAACGTCTTGCCGTTTTGGTTTGCCTGAAGAACACATTCTCACCCCCAACTCGTCAAATACCGCCACTTGGTCAGTGTCCCTCGGCATCGGAGACCGACGCACGGAGTACCCCTCTTGCGTTACTTTTGGACAGACCAGGGACGGCGTGTCAATATACACTCGTTACATGCATAGTGTCCTTTCAAAATAAACTTACGTTTTCACAGGAAATTACATCTAGGCAACACAGCCACTGAGATAGGGTTAGGAAACGGTCGTGGTTGATGTTAACTCCACTGACTTACTTTTTTAGGAATAGTTTGACATTTTGGGAAATACACTTTGTTTCTGAGAATGAAATGACGTCCTGGAACCAACTGTTCTTTAAAGAAATGTTCCATTCGAGCAAATTCATCCACCGTATTACGACTGAGTGAAGTTAAAGACTGAACTATTACGCTACTAATCAATGAAGAATGCTTACGCACATGTAGGGCTCCACATATATATACTGTCATCAAACACAGTGGTACAAAGCTATGGAGGCACATACATTTACATACACACACACATGGCCCTTCATACCAGTGAGAGCGACAACAACTGTGGGTGCTGCCTTTCCTGCCAGCTGGAGAGTGCTGATGGAGTGTGATTGTATGCAAGTAAGTGTGTGTGCATTTTCCGTGTGTTTGTGTGGGTGTGTGGGGAAGAGAGCGAGAGAGAGATTCGGTAGTGGGGGGGGGGGGGTCATCATGAAGGAGCAGAGAAGGGAATGGGGGGGAGGAGGGTTGCACACCTGGCATCCGCCACGGATGGGCATAATCATCTCCCTTTCTACCCCCACCCAACCCCCCATCACTCCACACACATCCATGCCGAGGTATTCACACACACACACACACATACATGCATTGTTAAATGAGTCAACTCACCCTGATTCGAGCAGCAGTCATGCCAGAGTTAGATTGTCTGAATTGGTCCAGCTGACAAAAGCAATTACCATCCATTAGAGTCAGAAACTCTCATGTTATGTTTGTTTGTCATCCAAACAAAATGTCTGGCCGTTATCCATGACGGAACATGTCTCTGCTAAGTATTAACTTAGCTCATTTTTTGAAAAGAGTAGTTGTCTTTATTTGGTTTTACTGATTACTCTATCCAAACAAGTGGAACAACGCACTCTCCAGAAATTATACAGGTTGGAATGATAGTGACATGATGCATCTTTCATCAAAACCAGTCTTAAAGGGACAGGTCACCCCAAAATCAAAAATGCATATATTTCCTTTTTTTTTCTTTCAACGAAACTACACCCGCCAACCGTATCACTGCCCAGAAGGAGGCGTGCATCCTTACTCGATACCGCTAGCTCACCTAACACCGCTGAGCTAGCTAACGTTACAGTTCAGCCGAGGAGGACGTCACTCATGTTTACATTTTGCGATGTCGCGCGCAAGGGCCTCTCGTCCATGAGTAGAGTCACGCTTCCTTCTGCGCGGTGATATGGGTGGTGGGTGTAGTTCGGTAGAAAGAAAATAGTTCCTAGTAGGAGTGGGTGATATATTGAACAGTACATGTATTGCAGCTTGTTCTACGTGGAATGTAGTAAATGACTATATCGCCAACATTGAGTATAAATATGAATTGTCATTTTTTTAAGCCGAGAGTAAGACAAATCTGATTAAAACAATGTTTTAATCAGATCAGTTTCTTAAAACAATGTTTTAATCAGTGTTATTTACACAGTATGTTTTCAATTATGAGTAGTGTAAGGCATAACATTTTCAAATTCAGTAATTACATTACACTTACCAATCCAAGCAATTTTTGTGGCCTTTGACCCCAGGGAACATAGTTGTTTGCTGAGAATGGCTTTAAAAAAACACTTTAACCATTCGTTTATGAAGCAAAGATACAGTTTGTTTCCTTACCTTGAGTTATGTCCTGTCATTACCTCTTATTTAGTGACTTATGATATATTTAAGTTAATCACTTGCAAGTATGCTGGTGTCTGGATTTGATTCTTCCCAGTGTTTTTCACGCCAGTGTGACCAAAATAGCTTGAGAAATGAGTGGAAGCAAAAAAAAAGTACATAAATGGTAACAAAAGACCATATGATTTATTTATCAAAAGAAAAAAAAACAAACTCCAGAGGAAGTTTGGCAGGTTTAAGAAGGAGCACGTTTCATTTTGCTCCCCCCTCCTATCCTCCTTTCCTCTCTCACCTCGTCCACCCCTGAGGGGGAGCCCGCCATATTCCAGGCAACAAAAGCGGGACACGGCCAGCAGGCTTTGATGTTTATTTTAGCAGGCGGTCCCCCCTGCTGCTTGGCCTTCTTTTGTGTCCATCCAGGTACAACAAGCTCCCCACCGCCCCCCCTCCCAGAAAACAAGCCTCCTGCGGCGTCCTCTGTGCTTGACCCCAGGTCAGGGGATGTCCTGTACTTAAACCCTTAACCCGCCGACACCCCTCGCCCCGCCTCCCGTCTTTCCTCTCTCTTGAGCTCCTCTCGTCCTCTCCATCTCGCAGTCACCTATCCCCTCCTCATGGACTTCACAGTGACCTTCACCCTGTTTGTACACAGAGGGAAAAGTACTTTTGACACAATCCTACTGTTCCTGACTTTTGTCCCAGATTTGTGCGTCTGTGTGTTTTTCTTTCTTTTCTCTGACGTGGCCAAACTTGCCAACCTTGAGACCTGAAAAAAAGGGAGGATTTCAAAACCAAAGCCGTGGGTCTGGGGGTCCAGAGTTTCAGAGACTTTGTTTCCTGCATTCTGGTGACTTTTATAGAATGAAAATAACAAAATAATAAGTACACTGTAGCAGCATTTTTATGTTAAATAGGCCTACTTTTAATTTTACTTTTAAAAAACTGAATAATTCGCCCCTCTGGTGTGAACTTGTGTGAATCTCTGGCATAAACTAATATTCATCAGTTTTCATTCATTCATTAATTTTTTGCCCTGCTTGAGTATTTCTTTCTCTTAGTACTCTCCATTTCACAACGCCACAACGGCACCAGTGCGCCCTGAAACCTGTTATTTACAATGGCTTGCGCCGCACCACGACGGCTGTTCGATTCATCGAGTGAAGCCCAACTTCAGGCGCTGCACGCTGTGATGTGCGGTGAGCGCAGCTCAAACTGTGTTGTGTCGGGAGCATGTCTTCCACCAGGAAGTGACATTTGGTGTAGCTGTATTGCCGTCCGGGTGGAAACATTAGAGCTTATAGACGCTGTACAGCGCCAGACACAGTTTGCGATAAAGAAACGTGTGAAAAATAATATCATAAATCGGGATAATTGTGACCCCGGGAGGAAACCGGGAGAGAGCGATGAAAAACAGGAGTCTCCCGGGAAAATCTGGAGGGTTGGTAAGTACGGACGTGGCAGTTGGACACCTAAATGCATCCATTTTGGAAATTGTGGTATGCATCCTTGTTGTCATGTGTCGTTCCGTTTGTGCTATCACATGCATTTGCATAATCTCAGCAGCACTGGTGCAAGAGAGCAATTGGCGGGGGGGATGGCTAGGAGGGGAGATTGGTGGAGGTGGTGAAGGGGGTTACGTTTCCTTTCACTGGCTGCCAATCCATCAAGGCTCAGTCTACCGCTGTGCGGGCCGACAGGCAGCACAGAAAAGAACAAGGCCCGGCAACAGAGCCCCCTCTCCACGGCCATCACTCATCCCCCGGCAGGCTCTGAACTCTGCGTGACCTTTTTCCCGGAGCCTCCTCACCAACTTCCACTCCTTAGCACCTAGTTAGCCTTAAAGACGCAGATGCAGCGTCTGACCACCATTTTTTTGGGGGCGTAAAATGTGTTTTTATGACTTTATTTGGTGGATAAAGCAGAGTTCAGTTGGATCACCAGCTCTTTGTTTATATGTGTGTGTGTGTGTGCGGTGAGGGGGGGAGGAGGTTACATCTCATCCCTACAGCCGTGCAGCCTCTCCCTGACAACCAGATTGTCAGACAGCAAAGAGGAAACACACAAAAAGCTGAAATAGACGAGCTACACACACACACACACACACACACACACTGCAGAGGGGCGGCGAGAACACTAGTTGACATCATTAGGCCGGACACATTTTTGTCACGCTTCCAGATTCGACGCGTCTGCATTTTGCTGAATGCCGACTCGGTCTCGCTATTTCTCTTCCCTCCCGCCCAGCCTCATTCCCTCTATCTCTTTGTCCCGCTTACATGTTTAATACCGGAGACGCCCCGGCTCATCAGAGCTGTCCAGACCACACTTTGTACGGGTGTGGGAGGAAATACAGACCCAAACAAAAAAAGAAAAAAAACGAAACGCAGAGAGAAAGGATGTAAAAACACAACAGTGCCCTTGAGATCCTGTCTGCCGTGTACACACTCCAAGGCTTGTGTCTGAGTTAAACATTTCAAGCCTCTCTGAATACAGCAGAAATCACCTTTTTCCTGGGTTTATTTTACCCAGGTTTCCTCTCTTTCCATAACAGATTACTCCTCGTCTGTCCAGTCCCAGTGCATTAGCCCCGGTCTGGACACATCACAGTAATTCATTCTCACTTTTTGCTCCGTCCCGGCAGCTCAATTGTGTTTTCTTGTGTCGTCTGTGTTTTTTTTTCTAAAAGGTTCAGAAGAAATACAGCGACATGATGAGTGTATGCCCAACAGGAGAAATCTTGTTACTGTGATGAAGACCTGAGGGGCTGTGTGTGTGTCTGTGAGACTCAACAACATCACATCTGAGACCTGTACACTACAAAACAAAACAAGCAAAGCATGCATTGTCATTAAATTAATCTTGCAGGTGAATAACTGCATTTAAATCTTCCACCACCTGTATCAGTTCTATGTTGCATCCTGACAAACTTCCAGGTCATAGCGAACATTTTTGGATAGACCAATATAGCAGCTTGCCCCCGCCCTAAGAGGAATTAGATTTTCCCTAAAATGTGGAAATTACAACTGTAATTTGCTTGTTTTTAGGGGTGCAGGAGCAAAGCACATATTTAATCCTCCCTTAGGCTCACTGGACCAAGATTGTAAGTGGTTGACGCAATTAAAGAATTATATTTTTTACAGTTTTCAGTGCGTCTTTTCCATGCAACAAAAGTAAGTAAAACTCAGCCACTCTCGGAGGCCAAAAACATGCTCTGAAAAACATCTGCACATTGACCTTCGCCATGTCATCAATATTCTCACAGGTCTACTAAGGAAATGTTAACTCAAGGAGACTGTCCTCACATGCAAAACAACATTTGGGTAACACTTTATGAGTATTAAGATACTATTTGTGAACCTTAAAACATATATATACCATCTATCTATATATTATTTGGATGGCTATTATAAAGTTGCAACTGATGATTATAATACTTTGTTAAATGGTTAATATATGCTTTGTAAAGCATCTATAATCATTATGTACATAGACAGTTAATACTTTGTCAGTGGTTAATAATTTATAATTTTTATAAACAATTTTTTAAAGCTTTACAAATCACTTGGAAATCACTAACACATAGTTAATATAGTATATAAAATGTAATAATGTGTGCAAAAGTGTTAAATAGTTTACTAATTGTATCATAATGTAATTGTTATTGTCTTATATCAGCTATGTTATGTTATCAGTTTGGTATTTTGAGTAAAAGTAAAACACATAATTCTATGCGTCATAAAAAAATCACTTAAACAGTAAAAGTATAACAGCTCCAGGGAGATTTTTCAACACTGGCCGTGCACATACGCTGCAGCACATGCATGCATGAGTATACTAGATCTCCGTTTGCGACTGCATGTGTACAGTTTAGGAAACACGTCTGACTTAAAACATCTCTTTATGCGTATTTCAGCCTTGAGATGGATGCACCAGCCTCCGGAGTGATGGGAGAAATGAATAACTCACTAACATCTGGGCAAGCGACAGTAAAGAGGGATTTAGTGTTAGCCCCAGGAAGGCCGGGAGAAGCTGTGTGTCCATTAAACGCTTTATTACAGAGCCAGCAGCCTCATGCTAACTCACTTAGCTCCGTGTGCAGGAGGCTCTGCTCAGTGGCCTGACTGCCTGTCACACTGCCTGCTACTCAACACACACCGCGCCCCCCCCTTACACACTCTGGTTAGTTTGGCCCGTCTGATAGCTTGTCCATCTGTCAATCAAAATACAGAGAGCGCTCTGCACTCTAATATACAGCACACATTTTTTACTCCATGAATGAACACCTGAGCACTCCAATAACTCTACTACAGTAAGAATAACTATAAAAAGAAAGTATTTTGTGAAAGTTACTGGGAGGAACTCTTTTTCAGGGAGGTGGACAGCTCTGCCCCCGGCAGCAGAGGCTCCTCCTCCATCCAGGAGCAGAGCACTAACACTGCTGGAGGCCCAGGCGTTATTGCTGGGCCCGCTGGAGGGAAGTGAGGCACGGTAGAACCAGAAGTAGGACTGCACAGGGCAGACTGTCAGACCCTGCTGCAGTTAAATGAGAGGTTTTCTAAAGGGACTCTGGTGCTCAGAAACACATGGCTTGTGATCCCTCGTGATAAAAAACGTCCCTGTGGACACGTACCATATAA
This sequence comes from Hozukius guyotensis, assembly GCA_916700995.1. NCBI lineage: Eukaryota > Metazoa > Chordata > Actinopteri > Perciformes > Sebastidae > Hozukius > Hozukius guyotensis. The sequence goes on along the minus strand of CAKALU010063492.1, from coordinate 24,316 downwards.
TATCAGATCAGGTAAAACATTGTAGTGTTGCGGGTCGGACCATGAGTGAATATTAACATGTGTTAGAGATACATCATACAAATGATATATTTATGGTGACAACCCTTAAAGCAGCACTGACTGATTTTTTTGGCCACTTGGGAACAAGCTCCAAACACAAAATTGACATATTGTCACCTTATTCATATTCGTATGTGTTATCAGTTGCCTATTTACACATCCAGCATACACGGAGCAACATGAGAATTAATTTGGAGCAATATATCTGGCTACCTGGCAAGTCCAATATTCACTCTTCTTTTACCTCTGTTTTGGTCTCCACTAACTCTTGGAGGGAAATATCTGTCTCTTTAACTGCTAAAAGCTCCACCATGTTCACCAGCTATAGTCACTAACTTCGCCTGACTGCCGTTTGTTGCTGGGCAGTAGTTCACAGTGGGGTTTTAAATCTATTTTTGCCAAAAACATGCTGCCTGCTGAGGCTGGAAAGGAGGGTTGATTAGAGCGATGAGACTAAACCAAACTGAAACACAGTTAGGGACAAAACCAAAACAATGAGCTGAAAGATGCTAAACCGCTCTGTAGAGCTGAGGGGAACTGCATAGTCACCCGTCACAATCCTTTGTGCTCACACACCACCTCTTCAACTGATATGAATTCCAATCTTAAAATCTTCATTTACTCACAAACGGTGGCTTTTAGTCGGCCCTGTTTGGTTTGTCAGTCACTTTAAACCTTTATCCGTCTGAGGAGGCCATGTTTCAACTCCACTTCCTTTTTATAGTAGACTACATTTTGAGAAGTGACAGATCTATGTGCTAAGGGCCTGTTAGGGCCCTGATTCACATTACACTTGAAACAGGCCAGATAGGAGACTGGTAACAGATCGTCACACCATGACACTATGTGACGAACTGTCTCATTATGTGTCCCCACACTCCATTTAAAACCACTAGCTTCCACCCGTTGTGTGTGTGTGTTGTTAGCATATTTGCTTCTGCAAATTTGCATCTTGCACATGTGTGCACGTGTACAGCGTGTGCTTGAACGAATCTGTACATCTTTCTTTGTCTATATATGTGTGTGTGTGTGTGTGTGTGTGTGTGTGGAGAGCTCCTGCAGGAGGAAGAATGAGTTGATGCCCTGTGTTTGGCTAATTAAGACAGCAGTCGACAGGGAGAGAGAGAGAGAGAGAGCTGAGAGATGGCAGAGAGGTGCTAATTCATAATTGACGTAATGGATGAAATCTGTCTCTGAGCTTTTTAAGACACACACACACACGCACACACACACACATGGTGATTTAAGTCTGATTAGCTGGTGCACACCTTTGTGTGAATAATGAAAGTACACACCATGAACCAGATTCCTTAATGAATAGCAAATCTGTGTTACACAACAAACACACACATGCATGCATGTGCACACACCACGAGCACATGGAGACATGTGCAGAAGAAACACACACACACACACACACACACACACACACACACACAGTCGTGTTTCTATCACTTTAGAGCAGGGGTTCTCACATTTTTGGGGGCCAGGGACCCCTTACAGCGAAGAAAATTTCCCAAGGACATCCTCTTAAACGTAACATCGATTGAGCATAATGCCTACTACCATTTGTACTGTTAGATGCCATTGGAACTATCTGTATTATAAAACTTTTCAACCTAAATACTTCAGACCTGTTTCATATTGATAAACAGAAACACATTTCAATTTCAATTATATTAATACCACTGTTATACCTTTACAAATATACTTTTTTTTATTCAATTTGAGTTAGAGTGAAACTGATTCATGACAGATTCAGAGTTTCTACTGGCCCAAATCTAACGTGGGTGGGAGTAATAAACACAATATGCTTGTTTTATTGGTGCAAATGGTCGTCGCTCGTGTCAATGTCCGCTCATCACATGCATACAGTCTTTTCAAAATAATCTTCTGTTTTCACAGGACACAACTTATTTAGCTTTGGCCAATAGAACTACTTAGTTAGGCTTAGGAACAGGTCAACTTGGTTAGGATTAGGCAACAAATCTACTTTATTAATTTTAAGTGAGAAAACTACTAAATTAGATATAGGAAATATCGTGGTTTGTCTTAAAATAACTCCGGGAGTGGCGTAACTTACATGAGAAATAAATTAATGTTGACTTCTGGTTTCACATGGGACACAAACGCCGGTCTCCTGGTGAAAGTCTGGTATTTTTTACACCCACCCATCCACCCCGACCTCCTCCTTACCTGGCATTTGCCGCTCTTTATATTTCCTGGTTCACAGTTACTTGAATTACACACAAATTGATTTTGTGGGATGCACACAAACTAACTATGAATAACTATGAACAGTGTATGAGACCAGCCCCTATGGGGATGTGCTGTTTGTCCACATAAAGGTCTTTTGTGAACAAACACAAATAATTTGTGCAAATAAATCACACGTCAATTAAGAAAAATTCTAACCCATCTATCTCTGGGCCTTTCCACACCGAATCCGAAACTGTAGTTTTTTGCAATGCCATGTTTTTTTTTTTTCTGCAGCTGTTTCAATTTCTGTGAATTTTGGATACTGATAATACAAACCAATCAATAAACGAATGACTTTTGATCACAGTATAAATACATTTTCTCGGACGTTAATATCTCTGGATGTGTGAGGGAGAGAGAAGGTGGACTATTTGATGCAATGTTCCTGTAAGTTAGTAATACTAATTACAATGTCAACGTTATGAATAAAGCTTTGATGCTTCAGACTATCCGGGACAGCCTTATTATTATTAGCATATTATTGTTGTTACCAGCAATGTAAGTATGAACTCACTGTCTTTCCTTGAGAAATCCCCGGAGCCCCGGAGGTAAGCTGACCCTTATAAACTGACCATTAGGCCTTGTATTAAAGGCCATGTTTCACATAATAATAAACACATAGGCAACATATGATCCAGGTGAGTCATAAACGATGAAAACCACTCCAATGCAGCTCGGCATTTACCCTCGTTACAATAACATGCTTCATAGGAAATGCGACCACATGTAACTTTTCTACACAGACCTGCACACTTGGAATAATAAAGAGCCCTTCTCAACTGCATAGAGTTGAGTGCAGGTTTATTAAATTAAAAACAATTTATTCATCTAACATTGTGTGATGCTGTAAAACTTTTTGGGTGTAAATATTTTGCATTTTCATTTTGTTTTTTCGTTGTCGTCCCCGGTGTTAAAAGGCCTTAAGGAAGGCGAGTCCCCACAATGTGGATGTGTAAACAGATTTATGTCCCCACAACGTCTGTAAAACACACACAAACACACACACACACACACACACACACAATGTCATGTTCCTTTTATGCTGCTAGATCAGAGGGATAATAAGTTGGCTTGACATTGAGACTTTACTCAGTAAAATCTGATCATATTGTGTTAGTAGAGTGGCGGAGTGTCCGGGTGAGAAGGGACATCGCTCTTTATTTTCTCTCTGCGGCGTCCCTACTGGGAGTTCATTCCTCACAAGTGAGTCTTCTGGGGAAAATAACACTTGCCACTTCTTTTTAAGCGTGAGTCATTACCGTTGTGCACTGAGCATGAACTTCTTTTTTTTTTCCCTAAGTTGTTCACCTTCCTCCCCTCAGTGAAAACAAGCCTCATTGTTTTTGGTGAATGACTATTACACACACACCATCCACATCTATTTGAGACTGTCCATTGAGCTGTCGGGGGGGAAGGGTCATTCTGTTTTCTTGAACAACACCTACATTACCAGTAACAGCGCCATTGTGGGACAGCTTAACTTGTGCATTGAGACCTATTTAGTGAGTAAGATGTTTTTTTTTTGTTGTTGTTTTTTTTATTATTATTTATTTTGTTACATAACTTTGAGGTTAAAGATAAATCAGGCACCATAAAGAATCACAAAGCCACATATATAAAGCTTTGACATGTACGGTATGAACCTACAGTCACACCATTGAGAAACACCAAGGTCATGTTCACCACTTTAATTTTGAGTACTGTTTTAGTCACGCACAGGTACATACCCTCACAAACTAAATTACTACTAAATTAATATATAAATCAAAATTTAATTATTGTATGTATACAGTATGTATGAGCAATAAATAATGTATCTGAAATTTAAAATGATTAATGTGAAAATAATTAGAATTTCCCTTAATGTGACTTAATACCACATCACTCAAAAAATAACTATGACACACCTGAACTGAACCGGATTAAGTGAAAAAAAAAGTAATGAAAATTAAATTCCACTGTCTTGATTGTTGCTGGTATATTAATTTTTTTAAGCGGACAAGTATCATAACAGTTCCACATAAGTGCTTGGTAAATTATCCAATCAGATGATCACAAAAGATACATGCTCTATGAATGTATGATGCAATTTTACAATTACATATCACCATATGTAATTATGTATTATCACTGCAATGTTTAACGCATTAACAGAATCACAAAATCTTTCAGAGATTGAAGCGGACTCAGTTTTAAAGACAGAGTGACGATACTGGCATCATAAGAAACTAGAAAACCTAAGGAATCCATTGGTACCATATCATAATAGCTTGTCACCAAGAGGGCTAAATACGCTCAAAACTTGCGCTAAATTTTGGAGAGGAAAAACTGGCATTGCCATTTTCAAAGGGGTCCCATGACCTCTGACCTCAAGATATGATAATGAAAATGGGTTCTATGTATTTGCCTGTTCCCATGTTGATAAGAGTATTGAATACTTGACACATTTCCCTTTAATATACATTTTGAACAGATAAAAAATGTGTGATTAATTTGCGATTAATCGTGCTTAACTATGGACAATCATGCCATTAATGACAATTAAATATTTTAATCGATTAACAGCCCTAATATATATACACAATTATTATTATTTTTAGTTATCATATAAGCATGGGGTTGTGTTTTCTCAAAGTGCGTCTGTAATGTGTGTGGCACAGAGCAGACTCAAAGTCAGAATCAGGACACAGAGACGGGTAGGAGCAACATTTCTTAACAACTTTAATCCAGTAACAAGCAAAGGTCAAAACCAGGAAACCAATCAGCGAAGGCATCCTTAACCAGGCAGGGGGCAGGTGGAGAATCATCAAACCGGGAAACAGGCAGGCAGAATGAACAATGCTGGAAAGCATGGGCGGATGCGGACATGACAATGCGGCGGAGAGCTAGCGGAAATGAACTGGTATATATATACTGCTGGGCTGATTAGGGGAAATGGGGAGCAGGTGAGTAAGAGGGTGGGGAAAGTCAGGTGATGTATACGGCAGGAAAGGGGTTGCTGCAGGGACAAGAGGGAGTGGCTGGATCTGGAATGACATGTAAGTTAGTAACAGAGAAATGCTACAGAATGACAATTCCTTGTCAATATATATATTCATTATGATTGTGCTGAGAGTATTTGGACTCCAGACGTCACTATTTATATATAGAATACACAGGTGAGTAAATATAGGTACATGCATTTGATTTGTGCCACTCTGCTTTGAGATCTGAGGTCAGGCTTGCTATTTTTTTTGCATTTTTACATGGTGAATGAAATCTAGATACATATTATACATGAACACATGGCAGTTGGGGGGGCAGTGAAAAATAATGCAGACTCAGATTTCAATAAATCCAGCAACAGGAATCACATGACAGCAATTTTCAGGCCAAGTGTGGGTATGCGGCGATGCAATCTGCCAAAATCCCATCTTTACCATCAGGTCTTAAAACCCAGGGTGAAATGACAAGTGTAACCACAGCCAATGGCCATTCTCCAATCTTTTTTTTTTTCTCCTGACATATGGATGGATCCTGTCTTTCAGAGCGTATTGTGTGATTGTAGGCTATCACATACTGTCAGTGCGGGCTGACGTGTTAGATACACTGAATGCAGAATCGGCTTGTCTGCAGTGTGCTGAGGCTGTCTTTGACAGTGTAGCGCTGTCTGTGTCACACTCTAACAGACAGCCAAATAACCCCTTGGCAGTGTAAACAAAGAGAGATTACACCCTGGTGAGTGGAAGGAGTCTGCCTGTGTGCTCCCAGCATTGAGGGGAGAAACTGACGATGGGTGGTTGCAGCAGAAAAAAAAAAGAGACAGTGAGGAGGAGAGAGAGAGAGAGAGAGAGAGAGATGGTAGGTAGACAAACATTCACTGAGATGCCAAAAATGGAGGATAATGGTTAAAAATACCCAAAAATGCACACAAACCTCAGCCTTGCCTGACTCCTTTTGGTGCATAATATTGAGGCATGAGTAGAACCTAATGGATGCCAGCATTCAGCGTTTGTACCTTATTTTAAGTTAAATACATGATTATATTGTGTTTGTATTTTAAAGGGATTCTGGAACATTGCTTTGTGGCTAAATATGGCATCATAATAAGTGCTGGTTTACCATCACATAGCTTACAGCAAGGCTATCCAAATCTTGCAAAAAAAAAGAATGATTTCTTCCTCTCAAAATGAAACGCTGAATGCATGAGCAATAATTTAGTAGTGTATTAATTAGGGCTGTCAAACGTAACACGGTAACACGTTAACGCAAATTTGTTTTAACGCCACTAATTTCTTTAACTCATTAACGCTACTTGTGATTTTTAGGTTGTATTAGGCTCGGTTTTAAAGGTGGAGTGAAGATACTGACATGTCATACTAGCTAAATTTAGGTGAGGAAAAACTGGCATGGCCATTTTCAAAGGGGTCCCTTGACCTCCGACCTCAAGATATGTCAATGGAAATGGGTTCTTTGGGTACCCACGAGTCTCCCCTTTACAGACATGCCCACTTTATGATAATCACATGCAGTTTGGGGGCAAGTCATAGTCAAGTCAGCACACGGACATACTGACAGCTGTTGTTGCCTGTTGGGCTGCAGTTTGCCATGTTATGATTTGAGCATATTTCTTATGCTAAATGCAGTACCTGTGAGGGTTTCTGGACAATATTTGTCATTGTTTTGTGTTGTTAATTTATTTCAAATAATAAATATATACATACATTTGCATAAGGAAAGCATATTTGTTCCACTCCCGTGTTGATAAGAGTATTAAATACTTGACAAATCTCCCTTAAAAGGTACATTTTGAACAGATAAAAAAATATGCTATTCATTTGCAATTAATCGCGATTAACATGCGATTAATATGATCAAGCTTCACTTGATTGAAACATTAAAAAGGGAGTGAAATAGTGCTTTCAACCAAGTGAGCTAACATTAGCCTAAATAGCTAGCCAGCTAAGGCTGATGCAATCTGCCAGTGACAATTCCAGTGACAGCTGGCAAACTCCACGGTCTCTGGCTAGAAAGATGCCTGCTTTCAGCTCTGTCTGAAATCAAGGACCCATTGTCGAAAATTACTAAGAATTTCGATTGGTGAACCTTCCATCATTGTCAACGTATACTGCTGGGCTGCTTAGCAAACAGTTAGTTGAGTTTTGGTGGGTTTACCATCCACTCTGCCTGCTTGCAAAAATGCCTCAAACGGAGATTCTGATAAATAAGCCTTAAAAGATATAATAAATAAACCCCTTTCTGAGAACTATTCAACATGCACAGCCCAGTGCTGAGACAATAATGCAGTCGAACAGCTCCACATAGCAATGTTGTGATGAGCAACGGAGATGAAGTGTGTCATTTAGCTGCTGCTCTTATTAGGTCCTGGTCGTTTTCGATCATCACCATTACCTGCAGTGCAACGCATCCCAATGAATGTGAGGGGGAGGGGACCGAGTGTGTGCTATAACCATCAACTCTGTGCTCGTGTATGGATATCTGTGTGTGTGTGTGTGTGTGTGCGCTCTAACCTTGCTGTCTTCCTGGGCCAGCTGGGGAACATCAGAGTGTTTGTGTCGGTGGAGCATGATTGAGATAGTGTCATCCCGCCTAGCCTGGAGCCCAAAGTGCATTATGTGTATGTCACACCATTATCCTAGACATTTGGCATATCTGAAAAGGAACACTGCCTTCTTTCCATTTCTCTCTCTCCCTCCCTCTCCCAGACTGAATAGTTCATATGTTATCGCTTGAGAGCTCTCTGTTTCAACATATTTCTCTCTCTTCTTTAAATCACCAGGCTCTAGCTTACGGCTGCAGATCTGATCCCTTAGATCCTCTAGCCCTTTGTAAACTACACCCAGCTTTATAGCCTATACTCATCTCTCCTCACTGTTGAATGGCAACATGTTTGTTACTGTATAGTATTATTTGTTATAGTCACCGAGGTGTGGACAGACATGAGTCACAAATTTGATGTCTTTAGACTCGACTTGACACCATCTCTTAGTCCAAAGTTTAAAAAGTATGTTATTTAAAAAGTGTAACACAAATCAATTAATTTACTTTAATTTCCTGAATCAACTAACGTTAACGCTATTCATGCTCATCAAGTCAACAATTAATTCCCCAGACCCACTTTGTTCGAACCAATCCGACAGCATCCAGTCAAGTTGCAGGAGTGATCCATGAAAAACTAACGTTCCGTTACTGAGCGCCAGCTGGAAAGAAATATACCCAAAGATAATTTTGTTTGCAAACAAAAACTACGTGGTGGTCAACAAGAAATTAATTGCATTATGCAAAACATGCAAGTTGAACATTGCAGACGGAGATGCAAATGGTATTACATTTGGTGAAGAGCACATTATGACTTGTTTTGGACTTGAAATTCAAAGTTTAGAATGTGGGACTTGTCACTGATGACTTGGGAATTGACGACTTGGGAATTGACTCTGGACTTGCCTATCTTGACTTGAGACTTGTCTGTCTTGACTGTCTTGACTTGGGACTTGACTTGGAAATTTGTCAGTCTTGACTTGGGACTTGACTCGGGACTTGTCAGTCTTGACTCTGGACTTGTCAATGATGACTCGGGACTTGATTTGGGACTTGTCAGTCTTGACTTGGGCCTTGACTGTCTTGACTTTGGACTTAACTCAGAACTTGCATGTCTTGACTTTGGACTTGACTTAGGACTTGACTTAGGACTTGATTGTCTTGACTTGGGACTTGAGTGCAAAGACTTGAGACTTATTTGTGACTTGTAAAACAATGACTTGGTCCCACCTCTGGCTGGTAATGAGTAACACAAGAGATGTTTCATCTGTATTATAGTGATTTTTTCACTTGCTGTCAACCTTTCAAAATATCCACCTTAAGTTAAATCATCCAACCCAGGCCCTCAGTAAGTCAGTCTGTGAAGTTTACCTCCTCTCTGGTGGAGACATTCTGACTGATCCTGATCACTCACAGGTCGGTGGATATCAGATATCCATTTTCTTTTCTGGGAACTAATCCCAGATTAGGTGCTTGGTCCCCAGCTGGCTGAAACCATTGGTATCCATTACCACCAGTCTCGTATCTGTGTTGGTCAAATGTGCTGCAAATGGCATAACAGCAAAAATAATAAAACACATTAATGTATTATTCCTCCAAATAATCAAAAGATCATATCAAGTATTTGCAGTTCGAGATTCACATAGTATCATTCCAGATAGAAATACTTGACAGATGGCGTACAACTTTGCAAAAATCCCCAAACCAAGCAAACAAACCAAAACACATAAATTGACTGAATTAACTGTGCAAAAGATCCCAACGGGCCCATTTATCCATTACTCGGACCCGCCCAAAACCACCCCTCTTAACGCTAAACATAGCCATAGTTACCAACATGAGAGAGCACTCATGCTTAGATTGTATTTCTTCTTCTCAGTATTACTCTGTTTCTGCTAATATCTGAACTTACTGTTGGTCTCCATAGAATAGCCTCATTTAATGCCCGGCCATCCTCACTTAAAAGGAACCACTCAGCAGTTTAGAAACCAACGTGTTCAGCAAACACTAAGTTCTTTTATGTAGGATAATAATGCAAATAGTTGAAAAAAGTTGTATGAATCCATTTCTGTTAATATAGCTGTGCAGTTGTATATAAATATAATATTCATACTGCGGACTCCCTTACTGTAGTCATTAATTAGATTTCCGTTTTTGGACCCTAACTGGGATCTATTGTTCTTAACAAGGCCAGGCTCAGGATTAAGTTTTTTTTCTATCAAGCCATTATACCAACTTTTTAACTTTCATGTAATGGATCAGCACTACTGTCTCGTAAGTTCACTGGGGGATAAAAATAGTCCCGTTCAGACCTGGCATTAGCATGCGTCTTGGGTGATCCAATCACAAGTGGACAGCTCTAACCCGTCCGTTCACACCTGGCATTAGAACGCGTCTCCACATGCGTCTCGAGTGACCACTTGGGGTTGTATCTCACTTCCCTGCTCGATATGCAAATAAACATGTAACCCAAATAATTTACATTGGCAAAAATCAAATGCATTGTTTGTGTCTACATATTTGTGAAATTGGGTACATTTTATGAGCCTAAAAAAACAAAGGTTGTTGACTACCGGTGGTCCCTTGGGTCCTCGGTACCAGCTTTAGAGAGCTTGCGAGTGGGCAGGGAGTTGTCAGATCACCAACAAGCTATTGAGCTAAATAACTATATATTAAGTTATTTTGTTGAGTTGCCTCTTGACGCAATGTATATGTCTGGGGCTTTTATTGTGAAAGTCAGAACGGAAGGAAGGCGCTGCTGTTGACAATGTGGGAGTATTAAGAAGCCTGACCAGAGACTCAAAATCCTTTTGTTCTGCAGTATTCACAAGCAACTAGCACCATGCTACCCCGGTAGGCTGATCAAAATAGGTAAAACAAAAGAAAACAAACAGTTAGCACGGCTTAACTGAGCGAAACTTAACTCAAAGTAACAAAACATCATGTGCAAACAGCCACATTTGACGTCCAACTCATATTAGCACAACCTACATGGCTTTAACACGCACACAGAGCTACACACTGACATCCCACCACCATAACAGCTAAACAGCAGCTGCTTAAATAGACCCCTTCCATCAGCAGGAGTCAATCAGCAGCAGGCTGTACCATTCCTGCAGGAAACCCAGAACCTTCTCTGAAAAGAGATGACTAATAAAGTAGTTAATTCTCACTAAATTATTAGCAAAACACCTTCCCACATATCACTACAAAACATACATTTGCAACCATTGCTAACTAATCATAATAAACATACATAACTCCTTTACCCAGATTTACCTCCCCCACCTCTGCTTGGTCCACTCCAGTGACATCACTGACTATGTCACTCAGTGCATAAAAGCAGGAGGTTTTTGGGTACTTCTTACTTTTGTCTATGGAGTACATGGTGGGTATGGTAAGAAGGAGACAAAGAAAAATGATTAACTTATCAAAGGCAGAACTAAACCAATAAACAGTAACTAAAGTTAACAATGCTGGTCTGTGTTTTAATTTAGCCAAAAGATGTAATGAACTCTAATTTAACATAATACAAAACACAAACAAACCCGGGATAGAATGTGTCTGCAACTTACTGATGATGGAGTTATGGCTAAACAAAGATTAGTGTAACTCACAGCTACACAAGCATACACACACACACACACACACGTCAGTTGAGTAGGGTCCTTAATGTGGACACATTTGCGTACACACTGCTGAAAGAATGTGGCCATATGCGGCCCAGGCCACTTCCGAATGTGGTCTGAGCGATCGGATCTCAGTGCGTCCTCAATGCAACTTGGGTCATTCACACCTGACCCATTTTAATGCCAGGTCTGAACAGTTGGCTTCCAAACAGACTTATGTTGCTTCTCTTACATATATTTCCCCCCCTACCATTCTGTTCCTATCTGAGGCTATCTGTGTCAACAGACCCTACTCTCTCCTACATCTCCCTCTGTCAGGGGCTATCTGTGTCAACACCCCCCTCTCCGTCTACCACAGCTAATAGGCCTGTCAGCGCCGTGACATCGCGGGGTCGAACCACGTGACAG
>CAKALU010063491.1:3895-15573 GCA_916700995.1 Hozukius guyotensis | reverse complement strand
AAAAAAAAAAAAAAAAAAAAATGTGAAAAAGTAACTATTTCCAGCTTGGTTCAGAGATGTTCTGTACAAAATTTGGTGACGATTGCTCAAAATTTGTAGGAGGAGTAGCAAAAAATCATATCTGGACACAATTCAAAATGGTGGAAAATCGGGACACAAATGGGCGTGGCTTATATGGATAGATTCATCTGGAACCACAAAATCCAGAGAAGAAAAAATTTTGGTTTCTGAGAGAAGGTTCATAACTTACGGGCCAAAACGTAAAGTTCATCGTTATAGCACCACCATTTGCTCAAATTGCACCACATTTGACGCTGCACTCCATTGGATTCCCAGCAAAACACCCACTAAGTGTGAAGTTTATTAGAACAGCGGTTCTCGATATATGCAAAGGACATACAGAAAGACAGAGATTCCTTGCTTTATAATAAAATGTTTTTCTTTTGAATATATTTTAATAATATGATTATTAGCTTTAGCTTTTTTCCAGCCTTGTAGCCAGTCTTTTTCTTTTTTCCCTCATTAATCATTATAAACGATAATGTGAAATAATGGAAAAACAGTCAATGATTCCATTTCATTTCAACAATATTGTTGATTGGAATTCAGGGATAGAGTGGTGAATTTTGTCATTTAATTTTCCGTGAGAGGCTGTTGAAAATAAACAAATGTATAGCATGCAATGTATTTTTAATTTAGCCAATAAAACTACAGTTTTACAGTTACACTTAATTATTAAATGGTATTGTTAATAAATGTGCTTCAGTTATCAGTATAGCTACACTTACAGTCATCTCTCATGATAACACCACACTTTTGAAGTGTTGGTTGAAAGTTGGATTTGAAATTAATTTAGTTCATGGTGACTTCTGATTTTAATCTTGTTTGTGAGATTAAATACATCCCATAATCCATACATACAACAGCACAATGTGTATTGTGTGTTTATTAAAGGCTTCTAGATTTTGACGTTAGGACAATAAAGCTTTATTGAAACCAACGCTAAAATAAATTGACAGGACATTAAATTGTAAAATATACAGTTTTCTTTTACTGAATATGTTGTTTCTGTATTTAATAATGATATGCTTGTATGCTTTTTATCTCACATTTCCATTGATTAAATTACTCATCGTGTGTGTGTACAATTAAAGACAACAGTCTGGCGTATAACATATGTCTTAATAAAGTTTGCTGTTTCATATTGTCTGTTCAAAATCATGTCATCATGACAAATATATTCAAATAATCAATGGAGCAAAATATACATATAGCTGCACTATGTCAAGTTTACTTAAATTCATTATTTTTCTGATGGACAAATAACTAAACATAAGATCATTATAGTCAATATCTACAGTATATGTTAACAATATGTTAAGTATATATTTCTCCCAATTATATGCAGAAATATTCAGTGTTGGCAGGTTTTCCCATAAAAACATAAACACATTCAAATGAGACCAATGTTAAAGTCAAAAAATATAAAAATATAAAAATTGATTAAATGCTGCATATGTTCTTCTCTTGATTTTGGTACAATACTTAAATATTTAGTTAGCAAAATGTGTAGTTCGTTTTATTTAAGAAATAAAAATTATTTAAATCTAAGTAGTAGTAGTAGTAGTAGTACGTTTTTTTAAAGACTAAAATGCTCTACAACACAAAACCGCTCCAGTCTGAGCAGACTTAAACTCCTCACTGCATCAGTTGGTTGATCCGTCTGAACAATAAAATGTTTCCGTTGGTGATATAAAATCATAAACCAGCTGCCACAGTTCATGGTTCATCTGGTTATAAAATCATAAAGTTGCAAATAATCCAAAGTCTCATCTGGACAAACAATGTGAAGCTTTCTTTCAAGGTAAGCAAACGTCAAATTACTTTGAATCACAATTTTATACAGTGTGATAGAAATGAAATAATGATACTTCTAACTGATACTTTCCTAAGATTTGTTGTATTACAGAGGGATTTTACTGCTTTTACCCAAAAAATAAATCTATAACATTATAACAGTGATTATCTGAGCAGGTGGAAGCCAACAAAGCTGTGATCTGCTGTGTCCTCTACAATGTTTGAAGTAAGCAACCTGACTTCACAAGGAACATAGAATATTAATATGTAAACAATCAGAACATACAAATATTTTATAATTACACTGCAAAAGATGGTGACGTCACCCGCCTTTAAAGTGATTCAAGTTAAGACTTATATTGATGTTCAGACTCCTGGTATAGACTGTAACACTCAGAATTCCTCTTAATTGAGTTTCTTGATTAAGTTAAAGTTTAAATAAAAAATTAACTGATGTTTCTCAGCAGACTGTTGTTTTATTTTTGGTTGACAGAAGGAAATGTGTCTGTTCAGCTGGTTTGGATTCTGGCTGTTTGCCCTCTGCAGCCTCCCAGTAACAACAGGTAACCTGATTTGTTAAATTAATAACTTCAAAATGTTATGATGGATGAAGTTCACTATATGCTTATTTTACATCCAGTGATACATTCAGTTATCTACAGTTGACAGGGTATCTGTAACAGGTGAGGGTTTGATAGAACTGCCTAAAATAGCAGCTATCTAAATATCATTAAATCAACAACTAAATCTATAACAATCTGTACAATAAATAAATACACTTAAAGGAGTACATGAATTTATGTTGCCGCTCATTGTGCATTGTTAAATCTGTTATAAATTCATTCAGCATCACATCTTCATTGACTACCACATTAAAACAGGTATGACATATTCCAACTAGAGTGTAAGATAATATTGATTCACTCGAGTATCGCGATATTATGTTTTTTAATTGAATATTTATTTTGTTTATTTTGTCTCGTTACACCATACCGTCCTGACAACACATCACAGATATCGCTGTGCCCAGGTTGTACAACGAGGTAAATGTTTTGAGGCATTTTCTTTTATTAACTACTTGAGTAATTACAAACTGGCAAACTGTGAACATTTGAAGCAGGATCAAAAAATAAACAGTATGTATATACTGTATGTAACACTGCCTGTGTTTACAGTATTATATTTACCTAATTTGATTACCAAAGAATCCTGCAAGCACTCTTATTTGTCTCTTGATATAGTCAAATGTTGCACAGGTAGTGCTATGATGTTGGGATGTTACAGGGACTGTGTTAAATGCAAATGCCGATCCCAATCATCTGGTGCTGTGTTCTTTACACTATGACAGTTTTCCTAAACTTAGATTTTAAAAAATCACAATATATCGCCTTGCTTACAGTATTGCAATACATCGCAATATATTGAACCGTTACCCCTGTAATGTGATACGTATCGTATCGCCAAATTCTTGGCAATACACAGCACTAATTTCAACCTGGTCTCACAAGAAGGTGTATAAATACCATGACATTACGCGGACATTTCGCGTGACATGAGTACGCATTTCAGCGTTTTTGCATGTCATTAGTACGCCACGCCAGCGTCCACAGTTTAGGCAAGAAAACCACTTAGTTAGGGAAAGGGAAAACGTTATGGTTGGGCTTAAAATAAGTATGTAAACTGAGTCAAACATGTACAGAAATAACGTAACAACTACGGCAAACACATCACAAATGTCAATAAAAACATGACAATCGTCACTAACGTAACTTACAAAGCAAAACAAAACACCGGTCAACAACGGTCTCAAACACGAGTCTCCTGTTTAAAAGTCCGGTGTTTGTTGAGTCCATCCACCTCCCCACCATAAGTGGGCTTTTTTGATTTTTATACTACCTCACTAACTCTTACCGTAGCATTTATATGTGGATACGTTTACATTGCAGTCAGTACAGGATACATGGTGTACAAATCACTCACTCATAAATTTAGAATGGCGTACTTATTGCACGCTAAACGCCTTGCACATTATCGTGGCTTTTATACGCTTTTTCATGCAAATGAGCTCCATATTTTCAGGGTAAAGCGAGCGAGGCCAACGGTGTTACCACGGTTTTGCAGTCGGCGGCTCACCTTTCTGCAGTCTTGCAAAGGGAGGAGTGAGGGGTATGGAGCTGGTTGCAATCTGCAACCACACAACTAGATGCCACCAAATCCTGCACACTGTATCAAATATTTTCAAAATGCTCTGCGTGCTTGTAGCGTAGGTTTATCTAAATATTCAAAGTAAGAGTCGGCAGTGGTGGAAGGACTCAGATCTTTTACCACCATGCAGAAATACTCTGTTACAAGTAAAAGTACTGAAAATCTTACTTCAGTAAAAGTACATAAATATTAGCATTAACATTTACTGAGAGTACCAAGTAGTATGTGAATACTCAAGTAAAATACCTGAAGATGAGGTAATGCAGATTAACCTGAGGCAGGAGAAGAAGAGGAAATACCTTTTTGTTGGTCCAACAAAGACCAGGAAGTCCACAGCTCCATCTGAGCAGCTCAAAGAGTTACAGTAGTAGATCAAGATCCATCCAGACCCAGAACACTTCATCAGCACATTGTTGTTCACTCTGTTTACTTTCATGTACATCACTGCTGTTCTCTTTTAATCAAAGCTGTCCAGAAAGTGGATTAAATCCTTTAGTGATCTCCTCCTTTAAGTTTCTCTCACTCCTCCATGCTGCTGTTGTTTCCCCCTCCCCCAACTCACAGGTGGGTCTCATTGATCTCCTCACCTTCTCCTCCTGTCAGGGTTGGAAACGGCCATTCTGCACTTTTTCTGTTACAACAATTGGCTAACCAACTCAGCCATGTCTGAGTTAACCAACTGCTCTTTTAAAACATTTTAGTTCTGCTGTTTGTTTAACATATGTTCACACAAAAAAGACACAATAAGTAGATTACTGAATGTGAGTTAATGTTTTCAATCATTGTGCATTAGCAAGTTAAAACTGGTCTGCGTTACTCCATGTTTTAATGAAACAACCAAGTGTTAAACATATAAATCAAGAAGGTTTGATATCTTGTTAGGGTTCTTCAAAGCAGGTCAAAATAATCTCAAACTGTGTTTTTTACGGCATAGATCTGGTTTCCTACAGAAAGTCCACAGCTTTAATATTTGTTATTATTTTTTTTATTTTATTTTGCCTTTATTTAAAAAGAAAAGTCAATTTATAATCAATTGCCATTTGCAATGACGACGTGGCCAAGAGGCAGCCACAGAAAGCAAGTCAATACAAAACATTAGAACAAGTTCAACGGTGCATTAGACAAAATTAAATCATTTCAGTATAGGGAGAGTGGGGTGATTTGAGCCTGTGGGGAAGTTGAGCCACCTCTTGTTTCTAGGCAACCATAGACAAAACTGGTCATGTGACCACACATTTTTGAAGAGTCCTCCATTTTACTGACCCTGTGATGGAGAGAGGCCAAGTGGTGAGCACATTTAGGTTAAAAAAACATCTTTTTGCTATTCAAAATGATTTTATTTATGTTCAAGGAGTCATGATTCTTGTATCTGAACAATTACACACAAGTTTGAAACAATCTCACACGTGTTAGTGCTTTAGGAAGTTACAATATAATGCTATACTGTTAACATGATTGTAGCTCTAAACTGCTGGATGATACAAGTTTGTTAAAATGGTGGGGTTGGGGTAATTTGAGGCAAAAGGCCTAGGGGAAAGTTGAGCCCTTTATTTAGACATTATAGTTTGAAGTTGTTATGTAAATGTATCTCTGTAAACTGCAATGGTTCAATAAAGGAAAAATAAAAAGATGATCATATAGGCTAATCAACTTATATCAACCTTAGCTTTTAGTTTAGCATCTTTAGCAACTCGTTCCAGTCAGCAGGAGCGGCAGACTGGAACGACCATACTAATGAATTTGCTATGACTTAACTTGCAGTTACTGTTGGAGATATTGAGTAGTGAGTGGAGATATGGAGGGGTTTTACCAATGATAGTTTTATAATTGAACTGATACCAGTGGATCTGATGGCCATTTGACTAGAGAATACAGGTCACAGTGATGAGTGTTGAAAGAAGCACCAGTGACAAAGCCAATGGCAGTATGGTAGATGACAACAGTTTATAGAAGAAGAAGATTTTTGGAGATTCTATAGATTAAGTCGCCATAATCCAGGATTGTGAGTACTGAATATTGCAGCAGCATAAAAACCATAAGAGCCTCAGATATTCCACTTCCTATATGGGGGCCCCTAAGGGCAAAATTACTGCAAAGCTACCTGTGACTGTTGTGGAGTCCTAAGGGGACATTGATTGGCCTAATGGATAAACCACAAGGGCCCAAAGAGGTCTATATATTCTATTCACAGTGAAAACTCTGCTTTGTATCAGTACCCTGAAATGTGCATGTACATGTTGGTCAGTGAGGATAAGTTTATAGACTTTTTGTATAATACTGGAGCAATATATGGTTGTTGTGACCCAATACAGCATCTAGTTCATTATGGATCTCAGCTCCAGCTGAGAAACATATATACAGTATATGTGATACAGGCCTGTGACCATACTGAAACTGTGAGTGTGCAGACTTCAGCAGCCACTTTGTTTCCTCTCCTCACAGGGCAGTCAAACCTGATTTGTTCATCTCAACCAATCGTAGCCACCGCTGGCGATGACGTCATTATACCATGCCGCCTTGATCCTCCCATCAGTGCCAGTTCCAGGGCAGTGGAGTGGACCAGACCTGGTTTAGACCCGGAGTACATCCATGTTCACCAAGACGGACGACTGGTGCATCAGAGTCAGAATCCACTGTATAATTACCGCACATCTTTGTTTGTGGATCAGCTGATCAACGGAAACGTCTCCCTGAAGCTCTTCAGAGTGAAACTCTCTGATGCAGGAGAATACAAATGTTTCCTTCCCTCATTATGGAAGGAAGCTTCCATCCAACTCATTGTAGGTGAGAAAGATTTCTAGTGGAACATCGGTATCATTGTTTAGTGCAACGTATTCTCATACAACGGTCCGTATGATATCTTACGAAAAGTTAGTCCTCATTTTTCTTCCATTGCACCTACAAATGTCCAGCGTCAATGTCCGCTCCAGTCTTTCTTTGTCAGGTTTAGGCAAAAAAAACACTTAGTTAGGTTTAGCAAAGATCGTAGTTAAGTTACGCCACAGCGGAAGTAGCGTAACTTAACCTCTTACGCCCTATAGGGTTCTGGAAGGTGTGAGACTCCTACACAGACATACCCAAAATAAATCAAGAATAGCTCCACAACTAGCAGGTCTATCTGCATGATCTTGGTCTCTATGGATAGGTAAGACCACAGAGGATTCAGCCCCAGTGTCAGTAACATTGTGACTGTTACTATGCCTGAGTACATTGTGATGAACTAAAGAAAAAAATTAAATTTGTACCCTGGCCTAAAATGTTTTCTAGATTAGACAGTGAATAACACCATTATAGCAATGATGACATGCACAGAGACGCCACTGAATTCATTCAGCAACTCCTCGACTACAACTGAGCCAAAGCAGATATAAATAACACAAAGCACATAGATTCTATAAAGGTTTTAGTAGAGACAGGACGAGGAGGACTCTCCATTTGGTCCACTTGGATACCCAAAGTGTGCCAAATGGGTTTTCTACCTCTTAAAAGGGAATCTGGCTCTAAAATACTCCTGATATCCACTACAGGAGGCTATGTGCACACAATGGAGCCTTTGGCCATGACATTTACCTTGTGCATCATCACATTCTACCATTGTGCACAGTATAAAATCTATAAAAAAACAACTGAATTGTATAATTTTTACTCCGAATGGAGTAGTTTTATTATAATAATGAAATATGATAAATAAGATCAATAACAATGTAAATAAGATAACAAAAAAGAATCCAAAGTCAAGTATGTACATTCAATATAAAAATATTATAAAGTAAAAATACAATTTCTCATTTGTTGATTTTGTACCTATAATATTGAAATCATTACCAAATAATACATTGTTTGTACTAAATCCACTTGGAGTGTTGTTTTAGTCGTGTTAAGGCCTCGTCTTTTAGAAACTACTAAGAAAAAAGACCACCACAGCATTTTCTGAAGGTTTTAAAGGCCCTGGTCCGTCCAAAAGTAATGCAAGAGGGGTACCCCGTACGTCGGTCTCCGATGCCGAGGGGCTCTTGACCAAGCGGTGGTATTTGACGAGTTAGGAGTAAGAATGTGTTGGCAAAAACCCAACAAAACTACTTGGTTATGTTCAGTAAAAGGTCATGGTTTAATGATTGGTTAGGCTACAAATACATATACGTTTAACGTACAAAATTAGTCAACGTTGACTTTTGGTTTCACAAGGGACACGAACAGAGGTCACCTGGGTAAAAGACCTCTGCCTGTTTCACCCATCCACCCTGAACTTCTCCCTACGTGGACTATGATTAGAAACATATTTGCGATTGTTAATGTTTCCCTTGAAACATAATTGACAATGCAGTTTTCTTGTATGTTCATGATTTTTAGGAGAGCAGGCTGCTCATCAACATCAGCCACGTGGACACTGATGTGATGCTTGAGATACAAAGAATGCTGAACATAATTCAAGCATTGGACCAATAATTTCTGTTTGATCTCATCAGGTGCTGTCTCCTCACCTGCTATCAGCTTAGTGGGCATCAATAAGGCCACCAGAGGAGTGATGTTAGACTGCAGGTCTGAAGGCTGGTATCCAGAGCCTGAGGTGTTGTGGTTGGACGGTGAGGGAAACCTCCTCTCTGCTGGACCTCCAGAGACAGTCAGAGGTCCTGATGACCTCTATACTGTCAGCAGCAGAGTGACTGTGGAGAAGAGACACAGCAACAGCTTCACCTGTAGAGTCCAACAGAAGAACACCAACCAGATCAGAGAGGCACACATCCAGGTTCCAGGTAGAAATCATTTCTAAAATAAATTCAGCTTCCAACTCATGAAACACAACTTTCCTGTCAATCGTGAAGTCTAGTTTTCTATAACTGTTGTTCTCTCTTTTATTATTTCAGAGGATTTCTTCATGGCTCCGTCTACTTGTGCTGCATCTATTGCTTTTAGTGTGTTGTTTGGCTTAATGTTTGTTCTTGCTGTTCTCCTCTTTGTCTGGAAACTGAAACCAAACAAAATCGGTGAGCTAAAAATATATTTGACTTTTTAATAATGCATTTTCTATCTCTTAAGCTTATAGTGATTTGGCAAATTATTGGACAGTCAGAAAAGAGAATTTCCTCTTTAAAATTTGTGTTTTGTATTTTGAAATGTCAGTAAAGATATTATTTGTGGTCATTTGAAATCAACAATGTTTCTACTTTCAACACTATAATTCTGTTCTGCTTCTGTGTCTGATGTAGTTTCACAGCCAGAGATGAAGACAACAACACAGCAGCCTTTGATGGAAGCAGAAGGAAGCAGAGAGCATCTCATGACAGAAATCAAGAAAATGAAGGAAGAGTTAGAGAAGAAAGAGGAAGAACAGAAAGATATGACACAGGTTATTGGTACTCTGCTAGAACTGACAAAGGAACAGGAGAAGCAGAGAGAGGAAGAACAGAAAGATATGACACAGGTTATTGGTACTCTGTCAGAACTGACGGAGGAACTGGAGAAGCAGAAAGAGAAACTTACCGACCAAATGCAGAAGTCAGAGACACTGGTGGAGGAGAATGAAAAGAAGGTTAATTCAGTGGAGGAGGAGGGAGATAGAACAGCTAACAGAGCTCAGGGATACTTCAAACTAAAGGAAATCCTAACAGAGACCAACTGGAACCTGAACGAGAGGAAGAAAGAACAACATCTACTGGAAGTGAACACAGGCAAACTAAAGAAGAAGACAATTGATGAGGTGTACAGAATTACAGAAAAGAAGAAGAAAGTAGAGAACGACATGGAGCAAATTAAGAAACAACTGGAGGAGATTCAGAGGAAACTTGAGTCAGAGAGAGGAGGGAGGAAATAGAAGAAAACAAAACAAATATCTTAAATGTCGGCAACATGGAGGCATAAAAATAATCCAGTTTTCTAATATTGTGATTTTGAATCATGTCTTTTTTTCCCTTTTGAATATCTTGTAATAATATGATGATTATCTTTTGGGTTTCTCCAGCGTTGTAGCCAGAGGAAACGGCTCGGACAAATGTCTGACTTCTCTTTTTGATTTTTTTTCCCATTAATCAACAATATTGTTGGATGAATTTCAGACGGATGAAATTTCTCATTTAATTTTTGTGAGAAACTGCTACACTTATTCACATTATTTGGTTGGAAGCTGGATTTGAAATTCATTTAGTTCATGGTGACTTCTGACTTTAATCTTTTGTGTGATATTAAATACATCCCATAACCCATAGAGCTCTAAACATACAACAGCACACTGTGTATTGTGTGTTTATTCTTAGCATTTAGTGAGACAATAAAACTTTATTGGGACCAACGCTGAAATAAAGTGACAGGACATTAAAACATGGCAGTGAAAATGTTTTTGTGCTTATAATTGTTAGTGACATTAAAAGTTTGTATTTTTGTTTTCTTTTTAAATACTGAATATGTTGTTTCTGTTTTTAATAATAATACGCTTGTTTTTTTATAACAGTCTGCTGTAGTGTAAAGACAACAGATGTACTGTATTAATAAATTTTGCCGTTTCATATCGTCTGTTCAAAATCATGTCACGCGACATTCAACACATTGAAATTGAAATGAGACCGATGTGAAGTCTCCTTTACATTCTAAGTTAAAGTTAAAAAACATGAAAACTAGGGCTGTCAATCGATTGGAATATTTAATCACAAATCAATCATTCTCTCTTCAAATTTGTCCAAAATGTACCTTAAAGGGAGACCTGTCAAGTATTTAATACTCTTATCAACATGGGAGTGGACAAATATGCTGCTTTATGCAAATGTATGTATATATTTATTATTGGAAATCAATTAAAAACACAAAACAAGGACAGATATTGTCCAGAAACCCTCACAGGTACTGCATTTAGCATATTGTTATTTAACCTCCTACACAATAAGATATTATGACATGGTTGGTACCAATGGATTCATTAGGTTTTCTAGTTTCATATGCTAGTTATGTGTCAATTTAAGTACTAGTACCTCAAAATAGATAGGCTACCAGTATCTTCCCTTTAGATTTAAAACTGAGCCCGCTAAAACCTAAAAATTGCAAGTTGCGTTCATGCATTAAAGAAATTAGTGGTGTTAAAACTAATTTGCGTTAATGCTTTATTATCGTATTAACTTTGAAAGCCCTAATGAAAACAAAAACATAATAATGTTCTTCTCTTGTTGTGTTATTTTCCAAAATACTCAAGTAAAATACGTATTGGTAAGCCTTTGCGTATTGAGTTGCATTTGTATTTTGTTTAATTAAAAAAATAAAACTGAGATAAATTGTTGTAAAATTTGAAGTTTTCTAAAAGAGTAAATGCTCTAAATCAGTGGTTCCCAAACTTTTTCACATCAGGGACCCTTAAACTGACACAAATTAGACCACAGACCCCCATTTAATTTGCTTTTGTCTGAGCGTCCCCATCTGATTGGATTTATGCTTTTACATGTTTGATTACAGAAAGTGTATGAAACCCATGACTGAAATAGTCATACATTCTGTCATGGATGTAATTATAGTGAAAATAAATTATTCCCCTGTTCGCTGGGGACCCCCTGGAACCTCCTCAAGGATCCCTGGGGGTCCCCGGACCTCACTTTGAAAACCACTGCTCTACAACACAAAACCGCTCCAGTCTGAGC
>CAKALU010063490.1:29689-51684 GCA_916700995.1 Hozukius guyotensis | reverse complement strand
CTGATGCATTCATGTAAAGCAGATCACCGTAGTCAAGAACAGGCAAGAACGTCGCTTCAACCAGTTTTCGTCTGACATCAAGAGAAAAACAAGACTTGTTTCTAAAATAAACACCTAACTTCAATTTCAACTTTTTCACCAGAATCTGTATATGAGGTTTAAAAGACAGGTGGTCATCAATTTAAAAATCCCAAGTATTTGGAGACCGCCTCAATTTGTTGACCTTGAGTAGTAACAATACTCTGATTCAGCATCATAATCACAAGCATAACCGATTGAAGACACAATTTATATCTCCATTGAGCATGTTTGTAAGGTGTTACATGTCCTTTCATTCATAATCTCTCTTTTAATTGATTGACAGCCCTATAAATAATGTTTGATAAATCACAACTTCATTTTATGCATGTGTTATTGAAACATATGCAAATGTTAAATACTTTATTAATGAGACCAAATAACTGCATTTAGGCAGAGTAACAGGCCCTCGTTTTTTTTCCTCACATCAGTAAAATAAAAACAGAATGGACGCTAGCGTTTCAGATTAGATTCAATGTTAGAAGTAGGCTACAACTAGAATGGCACTCGGAGTGCGCAGACCTCCGTTATTTTCAATCTTGAAGTTTACATGCCCATTAAAACCGTGAGCTCACTCATTATACAGAATGTCTCCAGTGAAAACGGATGAACTCCGATGAAAAGGGAGTTCCCAAATTGGCAGACTATGTCAAATCAATAATTCATGAGTTTGCCAGTAAAGAGCTCTACTGACCTAATTAAACACAACAAGCCAGTCTGTGAGCTGGGGTGCAGGAGATGAGGTACCTCTCTATGCAATCATCCAGAGTTGGGAAATGCCAGAGCTTGCTTGCTTGCTTGTGTCTCCACATACTTTGTTTGGTGTACTTTCGTTGGACAGACAGACAGACAGACAGACAGACAGACAGATATTGCCATCCAGAGAGGCTAAAAATGACATCTGATGAAAACTAAAATTAATCGTTATGCGAGACACCTCTGTAAAATAAAACCAAATCATTTAAGGGTCACCTTTCCTTTTGAGAGACACATAATGTAATAAATGCCTGATGAAGTAATCGTATATTGAAACACTTCCCAGAACTTCCAAAAATATAGTATATCACTGTGTACCGATCAAGATTTACAATGTCACTTAAAGCTTCAGTAGGCAGTATATTTTTGGCATCATTAGGCAAAAATCCCATAATAACCTTTCAGCGTATTGTAATTCAAGTGTTCTGAGAGAAAACTAGACTTCTGAACCTCCTCAAGGCTCTGTTTTCAGGCTTTAGAACGTCTAGAACTTGAACCAGAACTTGGCGTTCCTTCACCAGATTTCCCAGGTCTTTTTAGAGAGAGAGAGCGTTCCTATTGGCTGTGCTCAAAACATTTGAGGAGAGAACTTGGCGTTCCTTCACCAGATTTCCCAATGTTGGCGGCGTCACAAACTTTCTCATTTTACAGCTAAACCGTGCACTACAAGATGATTCTGAAAACATTTGAGGAGAGAAATAGGCATTAACGTAACAGAATATTGCTTCATATTTGATCAGCGCGGCCTAGTTTCACCGTTTGGTCGGAGTTCGCGAGTGATTGACAGCCAGCTCTCATAGAAAGCAGATGGACAGCAGACCTCAGATCAGCTCTGACTGCTTGTTTTCCTCCGGTCTGTGAAATCTTGCAGATGCCGTTAGGAGCACCGGAGGACACCGAGGCACATGATTTTTTTGTACTACTGTCACGATATAGCAACCGTTTTATAAAAATAACTTTTTGAAATCATATTTGCTCCAATCTCGCCTACTTCAGCTTTAAAGCCCGCTACAGTACATGTCTGTCACAGAAAAAGTTCCCAGCTGATTTTTAGCGCAGCACATCAAGATTTACACTTTGAACCCTTTTCACCACTGGTTCCTAACCTGGGGGTCGCGAGGCCTTCTTTATTTTAAGGGGTCTAAATATACAGTTGGTCTATATCTCAGCATTTCATTCATTTCTGTGAAGAAAACGAAATGAAATTATTTTTAAAGTTTGGATTATTATTTAAGATATTAACGGGATAAGGCCACGATGAAGACCTGAACACAAGCTATATTCACAGAGCCTCCTCTCTCTGCTAAACAGCCTCGTCTTGCATTAGAAAAGAAAGACAACTAAAGCGCTAATAGAACAATGGCCTAGCGTCAGAGAGAAGAAAACACTGAATTTCACCAAGAAGAAGCCTATTAAACATATATGATTGTTAAAAATATAAAAAATTAAAAATACACAAAACAGAGAATTGTAATAAAAGTTCCTAAAAAACAACAGGAAAACTCATCTCTGATGCAATATTCACAGGAAATAATCTGCTCAAAATTCATCCAAATTGCTCATTTTGCACAAACTTCCTGCAGTTATTGTGTTCACTATCTGGGTTAATTGTACAGTTTATCAGTTGTTTTGTTCTGTTTTTGTTCTGTATTGAATATAATATGAAATAAACATCAAATATGTCAGTGGTCGTCAATTTAAGTTTTGTTTAGTGGATAGAAAATGAGTCCCCTAAAGAAAAAGGTCGGGAACCACTGCTTTTCACAATAAGTGCACGCCCTCAAATCTTCTAGGAGGCAGTTCCACAGCATGAACTAAATGCACCATCACCCGAGGCTTTAGTCCTGCAGCGAGGAATAATTGTGAGGAAGGCCCTGAAGTGAATTGAAAACAATGGGACACACCTTGAAATGAATTCTATAGCTTGCAGGCAGCCTCTGAAGAGATGAGAGCATAAAATACATTTGTCATAATTGTCCTAGCAAGCAGGAAAACTTTATTTATAGAGCAATTCATTTGCTGCACGACGCGTGAGCAACCACGGAGGTTGCAGCCACTGACACTGTATTGATGGTGTAAAGATAACATATTATACATAAGTAAAATATAAAACAGTCACATAAAACACGTAGAATAATAATAATAATAATAAAGAAGTAAGAATAGATAAAACAATAATTAAGACCAGCAACCAGACTATTGAAAGGTCCAGTTAAAAAGGTTCAGTCTAGTTTTAAAGGATGATAGCGTTGGGGCACACCTAACATGACTGGGTAAGATGTTCTAGCAGCTTGGTGCATAACAGCTAAAAGGCAGTTTCACCAGTTTCCGTGGAGACCTGGGGAATAACCAGACGGCATGTTCCAATGACCTGAGGGGTCTAGCTGGTTCGTGGCTCATAAGCATGTCAGAGAGATATTAGGGTGCCAGACCATGTAGTGCCTTAAAAACAAGCATTACAATTTTAAAATCAATTCTAAAATTTACTGGAAGCCAGTTTAACGACCTTTGCACAGGTGTTATATGGTCGTATTTACTTTTTCTAGTTAAAACAGCTGCTTTTTATGGAGTAGTTGCAGATGATTGAAATGCTTTTTAGGCAATCTTGTGAGCAGCGCATTTTAAAAATAGTTTCAAAAGGCCGTAGGATAAATAGTGTCACCACGGCAATGTTCTGTGAGTAATAGTAGGCCACTTACAGTAAGTGAAGTTCCACATCTGCATTTAAAAATGTATCAAGGGCAATATTTTTTATAATTCCTATACGCACAAATTAGTAATGCAGAGTTGTATTTGTGGCTTTAGATTGCGAATCAGTCGGTATACATGAAGCTCTAATTGTGGCTCCTGGTCTTTTGTTTTTCTGTCGTGTTAGAACTGCAGTATGTCGTCATGTGTTTGGAGACCTTTCCCCTATATATAGCCAGATTACATCATTTTGCAGTATTGGTCAATAATACTGGACTAATATCTGCTGCAGTTCTACTGAATGTTAAGGTGTTTCTATTTTTTGTCCTCTCTCTGCACATCATCTCCCTCCCGCTCTGTCTCTGTCTTACTCATCACAGGCTTATGACGAAGATGACGAGGTCAAGATGTCTTTGTCATACCAGCCTGTGTGTGTGCGTGTGCGCGCGCGCACGTGTGTGTGTGTGTGTGTGTGTGTGTGTGTGTAATCAGCCCACTAGTCCAACTGATGACTGACTCACAGATGGACTCAGACGTGCCGCCCACACACACTCATACCAGAGGATAATCTGGAGGTGATGAACCCGGGGGTGAGAATGGATGATCACAAGGGTTGGTGTCTGTTTATCTGCGTGAGACAGATTCAGTTCAACACATCTTCATGTCAGCGCTGAATACATTTGTCTTTTAACTGAAACACTGAGACTCTACAGTTATTGGATCTCCTATTACTGTAGGGAAACATTTTACATTTAAGACAACAGGGTGTGAATAGAAGAGCCAAAAATATGCAGGCAAAGAGCTGCATGTGGCTCATGAGCAGCAGGTTGGCCACGTATGTATATACTACTGCTGCTACTACTCCAACATCCAACACTATTACTCCTTCTAATACTGCTACAGTACGTGCTGCTGCAGCACGTTACTGCACTACTTTGTTTAATATACTGTGCTGGTAATACTTTGGAAATAAGTGTTTTTAGTAATGCTTTGAAGTGCTATCATCTGGGATTTTTGTGTCATGATTCTCTTTTGAGTTGTTTTGCTTTTAAATTCCTAATAAAAATCAAATCAAGTAAAATCTCACTGAAACTAAATGTTTTATGTCAGTTTAAAGGCACAGTTTCTGAATGCGGGCTGTGTGTATTTCTCCGTGGATTGAGCGTTTCACAGTATTTATATTGCACTAAAACCTGCTTTATAATAAAAAAGTAAAAGTCCTGAATTAGTAGTACAAAAGTATTATCAGCAAAATGTACTTAAAGCATTGAAAGTAAACATATTAATTATGAAGAATGGCTTCTTTCACAGTGTGATATTATTATAGAATATTATATTATTCTGTTTCTATCTATCTATGTCAATGTGGAGCCAATTCTAGATACTTTGTATACGACGGAGTAGAATAGTGCTGCATCCTATCATATAAGCATATTCTTTTTATATAAAAAGTAAATGTAGTGGAGTAAAACATTCAGTGTTTCCCTCTGAAATGTAGTGGAGTAGATTTATAAAGTAGTATAGAATGGAAATACTCAAGGAAAGTACAAGTAGGTACAAATTGTACTTAAGTACAGTACTTGAGTAAATATACTTAGTTGTATTCCACTACAGGTTGCATCTGAATCACTGATTTATTGCACCACCCGGCCAGCACGCTAAGTGATCCAAATCAAACACACCCAACAGGTGCATGCTGGGTGTTGTTAACATGCTAAGATGCTAAGATGCTTTGAGGTGTGTGTGAGAGGACAGAGAGGCCGAGTGGACTGGTTCTACTGGGAGAGACAGGCTGAGTGGACTGGTTCTACTGAGACAGAGAGGCCGAGTGGACTGGTTCTACTGGGACAGACAGGCTGAGTGGACCGGTTCTACTGGGACAGAGAGGCCGAGTCGACTGGTTCTACTGGGACAGACAGGCTGAGTGGACTGGTTCTACTGAGACAGAGAGGCCGAGTGGACTGGTTCTACAGGGACAGAGAGGCTGAGTGGACTGGTTCTACTGGGACAGACAGGCTGAGTGGACTGGTTCTACTGGGACAGAGTGGACTGGTTCTACTGGGACAGACAGGCTGAGTGGACTGGTTCTACTGGGACAGAAAGGCTGAGTGGACTGGTTCTACTGGGACAGACAGGCTGAGTGGACTGGTTCTACTGGGACAGAGAGGCTGAGTGGACTGGTTCTACTGGGACAGACAGGCTGAGTGGACTGGTTCTACTGGGACAGAGAGGCCGAGTGGACTGGTTATGCTTTGAGAAGAGAGAAGTTGGACCTGGAGCAGATTGAGGAGGACTTCATGGTGCACAAGAATCACAGAATGTCATTGAGACAAGAAGGTAAGAGGTAAGAACAACTAACTACATCATTGTGATGGTTGTAACTGTCTTTTGTGCTTTAATGTGTGTTTGTGGGCTGCAGTTTGTTGTTCACATTGTTTATACATATCTGTGTTGTCTTCCTTGGTGATGTTTTAGTCTACTGTTGTTTTTATGAGAAGTGTCAGTTCTATTTAATTTTTCTAGCTAAATAATTCTTGTTGCACCCGCCGTGGTGTCCACTTATTTATTATGTGTTGTTTGTTTAATTGTCTGAGTTTCATCCTCTTTTCTGGTTCTATTGAGGCTACATTGAGGAAGGTGGTTGTAGTTGATAATCAGTTGTATGCACATGTTGCAAAGTGGCATCTATAGAAAACGAATTCATCGTTTGTTTGGTGTTATGTGTATACTGTGTATGTGTATCCCTCCCTGTCTGTCTTTACCATGCTTTGCAAGCTCTGATCTGCTGATGCTCAAGCCACTCTTGAACCTGATTCATTCTACGCTGCACACAACAACAATGAAATTGCAGAAAAACTGGAACAACATTGTCATACTTTTCCTGTTTAACAGGAAATCAGGAGTTTACTGTGCTTTTGGTCGTTTTTTGGCGGTGTATCTGGTCTCATGCATACCTTGACACACCTAGTGTCAGAAGGATATTCTGGTTTCTTCTTCTTCCATCCTAAAATCATGTGGTATTGATATTGAACATTGTGCGGCAGGATTAGAAAGCTGGCTCTGTAGATTGCAAGCATATTTTTTTCTTTTTTTTTCATCTCTTGAGGTTTTGCTAAATAGTGCAAATTTTACACTGAAACCAGATATTGACCAAAGATTGTTAAACATATGAAACAGCTCCTATTCTGCATGCGTACGTGTGTGAATGTTTGTCTGCTGCAATCAACAGTGATTTTATTTCTTCAGGTTTTGTGTGAAGCTTGTTGTTTTAATCTCTGACCAGCAGATGTCACCAGCGTACTGAGAACCTTTCAGGGGAAACCTTATCGGACCACTTTGATGTAAAAACTCTGCATGTTTTGGTGTGTGTATATGCATTTATGTGTGTGTGTGTGTGTGTGTTGCCTTCAGGGCTGCCCCCCTTTTAGTCGATTAATAGACTAATCCATCATTTTGATCTTTGTTAACTAAGATTTCTTTAGTCGATTAGTCAGTTAGTATGCTTTTTTCATGCTGAATGACTCTAATAACTTATGAGCACACCTCTCTTGGTAAACGCATGATTTAAAGTGGTGCTTTTGTGTGATTCTTTGTGGAGAAACTCAGTTTTACAGATCTGTTGATTAAATCAACTAATAGATTAGTCGACTAAGAATTCCTTTGGTTGAGGACAGTCCTAGTACACATTAATATCACATGTTCCTGCATGTCAGCGTTGAATACATGTGCTGTCAATGTATCCAACACACACCCAAACACATGTGTAATGTGTTTTTGTGTGATGCAATGAGAGAATAACATTGCATCTGTCACACACCACCAGCAGGGCTGCTGCTGCTGCTGGTGGTGTTGAACCGTGAATGGGTGTGATTTATGGGTGTCGACGGGTCCAGATTCCTTTCCCATCTGTCGCATCAGAAGGTTAAACTGGGGGGTCGTAAAGATGCTTTGACCACATTGCCTTCCTCACTCGTCTGCTAATGGAAAAACAGGATACATATGTTGTTGTTGTCGAGGTTGTTCACATGTATGTATTGTTTTTGGAGAGCACTTTCACCAATCACACACGTCTTATATCATTTTTTATTACTGGCGAGGGACATTGTATATTAACAGAGATGTCTGTGATGTGCTACAGTTAGTCAAAAACAAAAGATTTATTATTTATTCTATGTCTGATTTACAAAAAGATGGGCCTTTTTTGACTTTCACTACTGCTTTTGCAATTTAGTAATTCGTAGAAGAGGAGAGTCACAACACTCAAAAACAATGGCTAAAATAATATGATTTTGCATCGCTCAAACAAAGAGAAAGTGAGGCATCATAAGAAAGCGCCAAGTGAAAGGAAATCAAAAAAATATGGGAAATCAGTTTTTAATGGAAATTACTCGCAGTAAAAGCTCATAACAACCACAGTTTAGCACCATACTGTGTTTCAGGGATCAGTGCAATATCCCTTAACAGTCACTTGAGGGCATAAATATAACAATCTGGGTCAGGACGGTTGTTGGGAATTTATCTTTTTAGTGTGATGATATCATTACAAAAAAAACATTTTGGAAGAGTAATGTTTGTGTCTTCACAGTATGCCTCATTGGCACAAATCACCACAAGGACACACTAGAGACAGTCCCTAAAACAAGAGTAAAGATCAATGCATACTGAGCAGGAATAGCACTATATAGCCGTTGCTGTATATGGAGAGCTGGAACAGTAATACCTCTATGTTACCTTGTATAATGGAACAGAAAGAGAATATTAATTTAGTCAGAACCTCTTGACTAAGAGGTACTAATAGACCCTTTGTTAAAAAACATTGAGCTAACTCAGACAGGAGGGTTAGAGTGCCCTATGAAGGCCTGTAATACAGGGAGGAGGACCGGAGGGAGGACTGATACTGACTGATGTCTGTGTTCTTCATTCTTTATACACTTCACTCAGGATTTATTTTATTGACATTTTAGATTTCCAGTGGAATATTAATGAGTTTATACAGTGACTCTGCTGTTGTAAACATTACTGTTGCTGCTCTAACATTTAGTTATATTTAAAATAAAAATAAATTCCAGTCCTGTTCGGAAATTATTCTTGTTTTAAATAATATATTAAAAAGCAATTATTTAGTAATGATAAAGAACCGAACCGACAAGGAGTATCGATTAAAGGCTAGTATCGATACAATCCTAACATTACCTATCTCTACTCGTGTTATGAATACAATACTTATGATGTTATAATAATAATCTTTATTTATATAGCACCTTTCAAAACACTTTTACAATTTGCTTTACAATAAAAAACAGAACACATTTGAAACAGGGATAACAAAAGGTACTAAAAGCCAATAACTAAACATATAAAAACCCAAAGAGTAAAACAACTAAACTGTCATAAAAAATAAATAAAATCACAGAAAAGCAATTCTTAAAAGGGGAGTTTTTTAAAAATGATTTAAAAGACGCGACAGAGTTTGCAGCCCTGATCTCCTCAGGCAGGTCAATTCCATAGTCTATAGGTGCCCTGACTGCAAAGGCTCTACCACCTTTGTATATGAATCTGGACCTTGGAACCACAAGGAATGGCGCGTTTGAGGATCTCAGAGTGCGGGAAGGGATATAGGGCAATAATAGATCTGCTAAATAACTTGGGGCGTGGCCTTTCAAGGCTTTGTAAGTAATTAGTAATATTTTAAAATCAATTCTAAAAGCAACAGGTAGCCAATGTAAGGAAGCCAGGATCGGTGAGATGTGGTCATGTTTCCTTGTCCGGGGTCAAAATCCTAAAAGCTGCAGAGCTTTGGATGAGCTGGAGGAAAAAAAATCTCAACTGCTTTAATTTTAAGACATTAGCATAAAGTAGATCACCAGAAGACTAATAGCCACATGGCATCATGTGCCAATGGGTCACGGTTTATAGTGGTGTTTTTTCACGTCACAGAACAGGAGGTTGGCTGCTGTCCTTCCACCGCAAACAGGTTATAATTGTGATGTTGGTCAGAACACAGACAGACTCAAAGGTGGCAAATCTGTGCTGGTTATACTGAGAAATACTAAGTGTTTTGTTGTTTTTCACAAAACATGCTCATATACTGACTGTGTGCTAGGTGTACGCACATAGGAGCTAGGAGCTAGTACAGGCACAGCCTCATTTCCCAGATCAGCAACATTGACCCTTCGCCATTAGTGCTTCATTTTAATGTGCTTGTGTGTGTTTTATAGAATAGGAGTAGAACATTGAACTGAATGCTGTAGTAATTTGACTAGTACAAAAGAAAATGGCGATTGTTGTTAGTTGTTATGGCGACAACAACACACGTCAGTGGGGCAGTAAAGTGTGTTGCTTCGCCGCCAAGCCGGCAGCAGAGGTAGTCACAGAGCTGGATCGACGTCTGTTAAGGCCAATTCATACTTTCTTTCTTACTTATAAAAGGGACAGCCGGCGTGGTGGGACTACACGCACACACACACTAGACGCCGATGCTGTTGTTTTACACGTCACGCCGGCATGAGTGAGGCCGTGACTTGCCGCAGGTCGGCTTATATGGAAGTTAGGTTAACCGGCGCTCTGACCATCCTGCTACGTTGATTCGAATGGTACTGTCTGTTCTACTTTTATTCTATTTCTATGACCCTTGTATTTGACACTTATATATTAATGCATAAAATGCAACATGCAGGCCTTTAACAGCATGCCAGCTGGTCATCCCACATCCAGCCAGCATTCTGTTACAGTGAAGTCAGGTTAGGAAATAGCTTGTCACCACTCCTATGTATTAACTCAAGACAAAATTGACAAAGATCCAGTCCAGTTATAACTGCTGTTTATTTTAAAGTTGTTTTGATTTAAAAAAAAAAAAAAAAAAGAAATGTTCTCCTTGGACACAACGCAGCGCCAGACTTGACATTCAGCCACACGTTCACTTCCTAACATAGCCTACAGATGAGGAGTCCTGATAGAACGCATTACTCAAGGAGGAGGTAACAGCTCGCCTCTGTCAGACGCTGGAACATGCAGCATTAACCGGGCAGGAACACCTCATCTGTCTCGGCTCGTGACATTACTGTTGACAAAATAAGGCGTTCGTAATCAGAGAGGGGTCAAGCTTTCCCTGCCCTGTGGGCATGAGCAGCGAAAACTATTGCAGTGGCCTTTCATTAATCATTATCCACCGAGACAATTTAACCTGCTGTTGGTTTCTAGGCAACAAGTCCGCTGTGAAGGCATCACATACTAATCATACTTTACTGGTTGTGGTGTGTGTGTGTCAGTCACTTGCACCTCAAATAATAAGACTAGGCATTTTTATAGTTTATATAAGGTATGTTTTGCAACAATTTTAATAATACTTAATTACATTGTTGGGCACTTTTCAGGAGGGCATGTGTTTGTTGTCACACGTTCAGTGTTGTATATATCAGTATACACAGGTTTAATGAGGGACTAACATATTATCACAATACTCATGTGTATGGATATTTTCTTCCACCCCTGCTGTTTACACAGGTATAATGACATACAGAAGCTGGATAGATAACATGTTCAGCAGCCTC
Organism: Hozukius guyotensis; assembly: GCA_916700995.1. NCBI lineage: Eukaryota > Metazoa > Chordata > Actinopteri > Perciformes > Sebastidae > Hozukius > Hozukius guyotensis. Next base: position 40,612 of record CAKALU010063490.1, on the reverse strand, counting down.
TCATCTCACCTCACCTGGCTCTGACTTCTGGTTTGACTTTGATCCTACAGCACATCAAAGCTCACCTTTGATTAATAAGGTATTGATGTGACCTTTCAACCTCTTTGAGAAGGGAGACCAAAAGGATGTGTATATATATATATATACAGTATATATATATGCATGCCAACAGCTGTGTGAAGCTGTAATATGGAGCCAGAACCTGGCAGTCCCACATTAACCCCCACTTCACACATTTGATTGCAGGTGTGTGGAGGTGAGAAAGGAAGTGTGTTTGACACTCTCCCTTGCACTTCATTCTTTACCATTACATCTTCATTCAATTATAACTACTGTCATCACTATTAATACCTTTGGGAAAGGATTCTTCAAATGTGTACGCCGTTATCCCACATATTATAACACTTATGGCATTGACAGCAGCACATCTTTGAGTGTGGTTGTTCAGAACAGCTATACAGGAAGCACCTCTGCACTCAGATGTCACCGTACCGTACAAACAAGTTCATTTCGAGCATATCCTGGCCTTAAATCCTCTGCACAGTGGACTTTTAGGAAATTCTCAGATTGTCTCCTAATAATTACTTTTATATATGCTACTGATTTTCAACAGCAAATGCATTTTGAAAGAAACATAGTCCAAATTAGGTTTAATTAACAAAGTGTGCAGCGTTTTGTCGGTGCAGTTACTGTAACCCTTTGCTAGTGAACATAATCCATGCATCAATTATTGTTTCCTCCAGAACGTTTTAACCATTTTGTCGATTTAAAAAAGTATTTTTTTGGAGGAAAGGCTGCAGCTCTACACTGTACCTGTATGTTCACCTCGAGCTGAACGCTAACATTGATATTGTTCAAATGATAGCATGCTGACATGCATGTTAGCTGTTGGACATGTGGACCTTTAGCATAAGAAAAGACTCATTATTTGTGATCATAGTGTGGCCTGTTGAACTGATTTTTCCCTTTTTAAAATAACACCAAATTGAACTTATTGCTGCAGCAACCAGGGTTCCAGAGAAAGTACAATATTTATGAATATCAAATAGATTTCTGGAAAATAAAAAAAAAAAGTAGGTACAGTATACACTGTGAAGGTTAATTATTGACCTTAGGAATAGCAGTTTGACCAACTAATCTTAACTCAAGGTTCACCGAGATGCAGTGTTTTACATGTTTTTACTGCTTACGTTTTATTCAACGTCCATCATCAAACAGCCATTTATCTATCGTGCCCACTTCCCAGTTTTCAGCTACTCTATTTGTGTTTTGGTGTCTCAGATCAAGAGATTGCTTCTTGTTTTATAATATGTATATATTTGTATTCTATACTATAATTCAGTTGTTCTTCTTTTGAAATATTAGCAAAGAAAACCAGTAAATTGTATGCCTTTACTACCCTGTCACCCACGTTACTGTCATGGTTTTAATTAGGATTCAAATTCCTCTGGTCCCACTTTCAGAGAGCCTCGGCTACAAATAGCAGGAATAACACCCTTTACCGGTAGGAAACAATAACTTGTAGACACTGAGCTGACACTGAGTAAGAAATATGCTGACGGGTGAGAATGGAAGTCGACATTAGATAAACAATTGAACACAGATGCTGCGAAGAAAAAAAAAGTTTTGATGACGGTGTTTTTCCCCAAGAAAAAAAAAGTTGTTTGTTAAGCAAACCTCCTCTGGATAGATACAGAAAACTAGGGCGAGCTGTACAGGGTCAGTTATCAGTTTCCTCAGGGGAGGCGGGGCGGCTGCCAACATTGTGAATACACAGTTTGTCCCAAAACAAAATTTGTGGACGTGACAAATCTCGGACAATAACGTTTGATGGAGTTCCAGATTTTGTGTACCAGCATGTTTAGACCTGCTTAGACCTCTGGGGAGCGATTAAACAACACAATAGTAAATAGACACGTGTGTTATTTTCAAGGACGATGGAAGGAAGAGGGAGGCTGCTGGTAATGGAGGCAGAGAGCCTCCTCTCATCTAACTCCTCTGATCGGAGAGCTGAACAAACTTCCTGTTCATGCAGCTCGTTAGTACGAAAAGGCGTATAAATGCCACGATGGTGCACAAGCATGCGTTTAGCGTACAATAAGTACGCCTTTCTTGATTTCAGAGTCATCTGTACGCCATGTAGTCTGTACTGACCTCAATGTAAACATCAGCGTATAAATGCTACGATAAGAGCTGGTGAGGTAATACAAAAAGCTAGAAAGACAACTTATGGTGGGCAGGTGGGGAGGTTGATGGGTCCAACAAACACAGGACTTTTAATACGATACGATAATATGATAATACTTTTATTGTCAGACAGGTCTGAAATTTGTTTTGCATCACAGCAGCTCCATTTGCAACATCACAGAAGGGACAAAAAAAATCAAGACAAGAAAACAAGGATACAAACATTTAAACATTACAATCACAGAAGACAATATTCAGGGCCCTTCAACGTACATTTGATCTGGGATTAAGCTCCATATTTAGTTTTAGGATTGACTGGTGTACAAAAGAGTGCTTCAGTCTAACCGTATTAAATCGTGGAACCCTGTATCTCCGATTTGATGGTAACAATTCATATTCACTGTTCAAAACATGGTGTGGGTCAGAGACAATGGTGTTAGCCAGCCTTAAGATGTTATTATGATAGGCTGATTCAAAGAATTTCTCTAGGGGACCGGTGTTTGAGAGTGTTGTTGACCGGTGTTTTGTTTTGTAAGTTACGTTAGTGACGTTTGTCCATTGACGATTGTCACGAGTTTTTTAATGACGTTTGTGACGTGCTTTCCGTAGTTGGGTTACGTTGTTTCCGTACGGATTTTACTTAGTGTATGTACATATTTTAAGCCCAACCATGACGTTTTCCCTTACCCTAACTAAGTGTTTTTTCTTGCGGACATTTGCTTGGCGCACAAACGACAGACGAAAAGACTAAAATGCATACTTGTGACACGCGGAATGTTTTATTTCGTACTTATTTACGCGGTATTTATACGCCTTCCTGTGGACCGGGTTGGTTCATGTCAAATCCACTAATAACCAACATTGCTAGGACACTGCTGAACAAAAAAACATGTGAATCTCCATTTATTGAAAATCATAATTTTTGTCAGAATAGCAACGTTTTTTATCCTGTTTTGTTTATGCTGGCCGGCCAACCACAGCGTGTGTTTTGGGTTGAGGAAAGTCCAGGGTGTCGAGTGGAGGGAAGCCGGCTGTGGAAAACACAATTGTCCAGACAGACAGAAAACAGGACTTGTTTCCTGTGAGGGAAACTTGGTGGAAGCTGTTTACTCACTAAGAAAGGAAGCATGCATCTTCTTGGCAGTAGTCCCACACAATGCACAATCAAAACAATCTTTTTGCAGTCTGAAGAATACACGGGAGAAAGCACAATCTTACATCCAACTCTGTGGGATAAACACGTTTTCTCTGAACAACGGCGACATTCTTTCAGCTACTTTTAAATCAGAGCTTGGAAGGGTTTGCAGAGAAACAGCTATCTGATTCTTGAAATCATGTTTCATGCCTGATGGACTATAGAGTGAAGTGTGAAGTGATTCTCCAGAGGTGTGCCATGGGTAACAATGATCTTTATACGCATGTGCAGCTCACAGCTTCTTCGTTCGACCTCTCACTTCCCGTCCTACAGTGTTATATTTCTGAGGTGCTGATAAATAAAACACACAGAGGTTATGAAGGTCTTTGCTGCCGTTGCTCTTCACAAACCCCCGTCGGACCCATTTATCTTCCTTCCTGCATTCATCTCACTAGCAGTTCAGTTCATACTGTTTGAACGAAGAGACAATATAGATTTTCTTGTTCTCCTTCCAAATCCAAGTGCAAAAGAAAGCAACGATGAAGCTGATCCATTACAGTTTGTCATAGATTTGATACAGAAATGTATTGAGTTGAAAAATGTATTCATGTGCAGAAAATTCAGTGTTGAACGGGTAAAAAGCGCCTCTTTTAATGGCATTAATTCTTGTTTTATGAGCCTTTTATAATAAGCCTGTCGGTTTTCTGATTCCCTAACTTGGAGAACTCTCTGGAGAAACTCAATCACTGCCTCCTGAAGTATTTGCTCGGTCTAGACTCTGACTGATGACCTTAGCCCAGATCATGTTAGCAGGCATGCTATTGATTGACATGTCTAATGAGAGGCAGGGCAAGCGCTAGACTGGGAATTTGAGATCTGTCAGAGCTACAGCGATGCTCCCACAGCACCGCCTTAAGTAAAGATCGTAGTAGCTGTGTAATCCCAGTTAATACCAGCTGGGACTGACTGATGTTTGTCTTACTGCTCACAATGAGCACCTCCAATCCTTTATGGTATAGTCTTAACTTTCTCTACCTTATTTCCTGTCAACTTGCCCTCCCATAAGTCTCTGTGATATGATTACCAGACCCTCATGTTATGAGGTCAGATGGTCAGAGATAAACTGAACCATGGAGGATCAGGGAGGTATGGAGGGTTTAGTTACTATAAGGGGAAACTGGTCGATATCACCAGCTCTTCAACAATGTGCGATACCAGAATGCTGTGACATGCTGCTGGTATAATTACTCGTTATAACGTTAAAAATTAGGGATGCACAGATACCACTTTCTTCCAGACCGAGTACAAGTACAAGTACTTACATTTGGGTACTCGCCGATACCGAGTACCGATACGAGTACTTCTCTGTGCCAAAAGACCCTCGTTAACAGCCAGCTGGAGGGTGTGAGCAACACACGGCAGGCTGGGGAGTCCCGCATAGGAGGTGGTGCGCTGCGACCGGCTCTAGGTCGGCTTGGAAAGGCCATTGTATCGGAGCCGTTTTGCGAGTACGAGTACGAGTACATGAGCACAGTATCAGACCCGATACCCGATACTGGTATCGGTATCGGTTCATCCTTATTAAAAATGTTCAAATTACTTAAAGGTGCAGTGTGTAGGATTTGGCGGCATCTAGCGGTGAGGTAGCAGATTGCAACCAACGGAAACTTCTCCCTTGTGCTAAGCGTGTAGCAGAACTACGTTGGCCGACGCGAAAACATGAATGGCCCTCTCTAGAGCCAGTGTTTGGTTTGTCCGTTCTGGGCTACTTATTAATCATTCTTAGGTAACAAAAACACAACGATTCTTATTTTTAGGTAATTATACATGAAAGAAAACAAATGTATTAATATTATACTCCATTTCTCCCAATAGAAGTTACACACTGTTCCTTTAATGATGCAACAAAGACGACAGAAGTTTCTGGATGAAGTAATACCACTGCATTATTACATTACACAATTATGATTTCATGAGGTGTAACACATTTTTTCAGCAAGAAACAGAATAATGTGACATTAGACAAATTAGACAATAAGATTATCACATAATCAAATTAAATGATGTTGCACTCCTGATGGAGTAATAGATGTCAGAGCACCCAAATAAAAAAAAAAAAAAAACATCTCACTACAGTGGTATGGAGCCATGAAGATTTGGTTTTCTTTGCCTTTTTTGAGATATCTTACTTTCTTTGTTTTGATTTTAAAGACGACATGTCATGAAAAACTCACTTATGCAGTGCTTGTGCACATACAGTTGGGTATCTGAAGTGCCTACCAACTAGTGGACAAACTTAAACTTGCATTCTTTCTAACAGCCAGCAGGGGGCGACTCTTGTCTTGTCTGGGAGTTGTCCGTGTTTTTGTCTTACAACTTTAACCCTTTCACAGTGTGTTTTCAGTTCATGACAGTTAATTGTAACATTTTGGTGGCCTAAAGATGTCTTACGACGCGTTCGGTTGTACTCAGCTCCACCTTCTCGTGCCCTCTCTGGTTGCAAAAAACCAAGATGGCGACGGCCAAAATGCCGAACTCAAGGCTTCAAAACGGCAATCCACAAACTACGTCTACTTCTTATATATAGTCTGTTTTTTTTAACATGTTTTAAAGCATGTAAACATGTTCTAGTAGAAACCCAAAATACAAGTATGAACCTCAAAATGAGCATGATATGTCCCCTTTAAAGTCAGAGGTACATTTACTCTCAACAGCTTTGCTGTTACATTATCTGTTCATATGTTATAAAGTTCTGTAGGTGGACAGCTTGTTGACTAAAAGCCTCCAATTAACAGAACTTCTTTTTCACATTATTTTCAATCGAAAGGTCATAATAACGGCCGAATCCCAGAGCTTGGCAGGATATTAGTGCTTAGATTGGCCCGAGATACTTGTTTCAAAATTGCTCAATTTTCAGCAAAAACAACACCAGAGTTTTTCCATGGTTGTGTAGCAACTTTGTAGCACAAACAAAGCGAGTGAAACCATCCGTTCCGTGGTTGTGAAAACAGGAGACAGAGCCAGTGTAGTATTCAGTGCATCAACATGTATATTTCAACATATATTTATAGGATATTTTAGATTCTTTTCAATGTACACAAGTCCATTACAGACAAATAGAATTCATGTTGGAACAGATTTACATATATTATTCCCTATTTACAGATATTTGAAGTGCCTTTTATGTACAAATATACAGAAATGTCTCGATACATCATAACACATGTTCTCATGGTGGTCTGGCAACCGTTGCGGTGCTGCATCAATGTGCAGGAGATTGTTTTTGTCTGGAGTGCGATGAAGCCTAGAAACAGACAAACACCAAAATATGATGCAGGATGTCAGGAAAAAAATCAGGAAGCGTGTAGACGTGGAATGTGTGAGCTTCTCCCAAATGTTTTGTGAAAGCCGTGGGAGAGGTCGGTGTTGGTAGACTGTGGCCAAACATCAAAACCCCGCCCTACACTGTGTGTGTGTGTAGGTGAATGTCCTGCCATTGGATCCCATCTGCATCATGCTACACAGAAATGAAAGCCATTCTTTAGGGACCAACACAGAGGACTGCCAACTGCAACATGACATAATTAGGAAAAAGTGGATGCACGCAACGGCCTGATTAATAGATGTAGCCTTAACCACACACACACACACATTATTTTTTTCTTTTTTTTGTAATAGGTCAAAGCAAAGTTTTGCTTCTTACATAAACCACTAAAATGTGGTTCTGAGAAAGCACAACAAAATGGAAAGTTAATCACAAAGGATGAGGTGACTGCCTCGGTTACTTAGAGACGTGCGGTCTGGAAGAGTCGTTTTCACCACCGCGCACTTCCTGGCTGCTATGATAAGTTTTATCTCTGTAAACACTCCAACAGGAAAGGGTGTTCGGTGGCACCGCGGGGAAACATAACCACCAGTATAAGCATCAGTATTCCTGGAAAAACATTTTCTTTCTTAAAAGTATCAGAAAGAAATCACGTTGGGACTCTGGACTAAAGAATACTTCAAGTTTTACAACTAAATTCAACATATTACTGTAAAAACAGCATGTAGTGCCATTACAAACAGGTGTGGTGATATACAAACTTGATAAATTAGAAGTCAAACTTTGCAGTTTCTCTTCCTTTCCCAATGTTTTTCTAATATTTATGCTGAGGTTATGTGGAAAAAGAACAGGTTTGCACAAAAAGACACAGGTAATGTGTCCATATTCTCTCTCCTTGTTGCAAACTCTCAGTCAACACCACATTTCTTCGTTCTGTTTCCTGATTTCCACACAAAAAGCTTGATTTTTTTCATAGTTTTGGAGTTTGAGGGACATTTCAGTCACTGTCAGTCATGCCCAAAGTTAAGATGAGTTGATATGTGTACCTTGATGCCACTCCCAGACATGTTTTCATTCCCAACCCAAGTAAACCGATGTTGCCTGGCTGCGTGTGTTTACTCCGCTTGAATGGAGAACTTGGGAGAGTTCTCCAGCTCTCTCCAGTTGCTAGAACTGCCCGTGGGGCTCCGATTGGTCATCTTAGTCAGCAGCGTTGTTCTGCGGAGGCTGCTGTCCGAGTCCTCCTTCTTGAAGTTAGCGTTGATTTTGCGGCAGCAGGAGAAGCAGTGCACGAAATCCTGGAGGAGGTGACCGCTGAAGATCATGTATATCCACGGGTTGCAGCAGCTGTTGAGACTGGCAAGGAGCGCAGACAGAGTCACCGCTGTGTTCTCAGAATCTGGAGAACAGAGAGAGGAAAGAGGTGATTAATCTGCAAAACATCTAGTCCAGGCCAGGCTAGCAGAAACTGCCTGTCTAAGTCAATTCATCTGCTCTTGAAATGTAAAGCCTATTTTTTTCTTTAAAGAGAAAATCTACCAAATGCACATGTTGAAAAAGTTAGTGTCTGTTGCAAATCAAATGTATTTGAAGACTTTTTGGATAATTTTCTGGATGTTAGTGAACTCATCTGTCTGCTGCGTCCCAGAAAAGCTCATTAGAACCAAGAAAGTAACAATATCACCTAATTACAGTAGCTTTATTTCAAAATACTGTTTCTCAATTTACGCATATTTTTGGTTTTGTATGCCAAATAAATCTGTGCGTAAAATGCTGTGCGCAAGATTTTACGCACAGTGAGTTTTTTTATTATGTGGGAGGGGACTAAGTGCATCTCTGGGTTTTTATGTTTTGGCAAGTCATCACATCATTCCTGAGGCTGTAAGAGTTTTAAAATCAGTAATAATTGATAAAAAACTTCTAATTTATCAAGTTTGTATATCACCACAACTGTTTGTAATGGCACTACATGCTGTTTTTACAATAATTTGTTGAATTTAGTTGTAATACTTGAAGTATTCTTTAGTCCAGAGTCCCAACGCAACCAGGCAACATTGGTTTACTTGGGTTGGGAATGAAAACATGTCTGGGAGTGGCATCAAGGTACACATATCAACTCATCTTAACTTTGGGCATGACTGGCAGTGACTGAAATGTCCCACATTACCTGTGTCTTTGTGCAAACCTGTTCTTTTTCCACATAACCTTAGCAAAAATATTAGAAAAACATTGGGAGAGGAAGAGAAATTGCAAAGTTTGACTTCTAATTTATCAAGTTTGTATATCACCACAACTGTTTGTAATGGCCCTACATGCTGTTTTTACAGTAATTTGTTGAATTTAGTTGTAATACTTGAAGTATTCTTTAGTCCAGAGTCCCAACGTGATTTATTTTTGATACTTTTAAGAAAGAAAATGTTTTTCCAGGAATACTGATGCTTTTACTGGTGGTTATGTTTCCCCTGCAAATTTTTTAGTTTAATGTCTCACTCACCAGCATACTGGAAGTTGTCATCCCACACGGACCACATCTGCACAGTGAAAAACGGCGCCCAGCAAACGATGTACGCCAACACGATCACAAAAGTCATTTTAACAGTCCTCAGCTTGGCTCTTGATATAGTCGTGATGCTGCTGACTGAATTCTTCCCGATCAGCCCGTTCTTGCTCGCAGCGCCGGCCGTCGATTTCCTTTTCTTGTATTTGATATTTTTCCAAATGCTGTGGCAGATGAAGCCGTAGCACATCATGAGGATGACCACGGGCACGAGGAAGATGCCCACGGTTATCCAGGTGATGTAGGCCTTGGCGCCCCACGGCTCGATGAAGTGCGCCCAGCAGTCGTACACGTTGGAGCCGTTCTTGACCTCGCTCAGGGAGAAGATGAAGTACTGCGGGCTGCTGAACACCAGGCTGCACATCCACGTGGAGATAATCATGATGTAGGAGCGCTTGGTGGGCTGCTGGAGGGTTTTCAGAGGGTGGCAGATGGCGATGTAGCGGTCCAGGGTCATCATCACCATCATGTAGGTGGATGCAAACATCCCCATCACCTGAATGAATGAATGAATGAAAGACTTTATTTCGTACATAAAATAAATTTTGTTCTTACATAATTTATCTGAGGTTTCCAGCAGATTTTGTGGTCCAGTATTACACCCAGAAATGTATTTACATATACTCTTTCAATATTAACATCATCTATTATCATTTGTACCTGTATGTCTATTTTTTGGTTTCCAAATAACATAAATTTAGTTTTGTCCAAATTTAATGACAATTTATTTCTGTCAAACCACCGTTGCAATTTTTTTATTTCTGTTGTGGCCATCTGCAAAAGCTGCTGCAGATTTTCCCCAGAACAAAAAATATTTGTGTCATCCGCAAATAAAACTAAATTCAGTGTCCTTGATACCCTACCTATGTCATTTATATACAAAATAAACAGTTTTGGACCCAACACTGACCCCTGTGGGACCCCACAAGTAATACCTGAGCATGTTGATTTGTAATCCCCTATTTGCATGTACGTACACTGTAAACAATTGCTGTTAATTTACAGCAGGATTTCAACAGTATTAACCTGTTATTGCTAAAAACAGTGCTTTACTGTTAATACAAAAGAAAACCTGTTAAATTACGCTCATAGGCCGTTTTTTAACTGAACTATAATGCATTCTTAAAAAACAGCACTTTACTGCTGATCAACTGTCTAAAGTATCATCAGTAACAGTTTCATGCAGTATTTGTTTTAATTCTGGGACCTGATCTGCACATGTGAGGCTTGTACATTGTACATGATTGTAAAATCAGTGAATTAGCTCTGTTCTTCACTCACATGTTGTTCTGGTTTGCATTCTGTGTTTGTAGCCAGCTAGAGACAGACATTTTGGGAAAAGTGTCAACAAGTCTATTATAGCCTTTTTCCTAACAAGTGCCTTTAATTGTATTTAGTGTGACTATTCCTATGTCTGTAACCTGCTAAGTCTATTCATCTAGGTAAAAAATAATGTTTATTAAAATGTATGTAAAAAATACAACCTAAATAGTGCATTAAAACAAATCAGTAAGATAATGTAAAAGAAAGGTGAAAAACAGCTATATAATGTATCTTTAAACAATAAATTAACTGTAAAATACTGTGAAATTAATAAAAAAAAACAGTTCAAACTGTATTTTTCATTAACAGTACAAAGCTGTAAATTTCAGCGACAGTATAATAATGTTAATTTTACAGTAACATAAAGGCAACCCTGCTGCCAGTTCTTTACTGTTA
>CAKALU010063490.1:9054-29669 GCA_916700995.1 Hozukius guyotensis | reverse complement strand
TAAAAAATAATGTTTATTAAAATGTATGTAAAAAATACAACCTAAATAGTGCATTAAAACAAATCAGTAAGATAATGTAAAAGAAAGGTGAAAAACAGTTATATAATGTATCTTTAAACAGTAAATTAACTGTAAAATACTGTGAAATTATATAGGAGGTCATAGGAAATAGTCCATAGTGCAGGGAAGTCACAGGATATATGAGTTCATGTTCAAGAGACTCCTTGTGAGATAATGGAGGAGAGATCAGGTCCAATATAATTCAGATAGGGATGCCAAATATTGTGGAACTGATCTACTTTGGCATGTAGAATATTTGTGAGACATTCCAAAGGGACCATCTCAAATATGACTTTACGCCAGCCTTGAACAGAGGGTTTCTTATCACTGATCCACTGTAGTAATATATTTTTTCTAGCAGCAAATGTAAGAATGTTATATAACCTTTTGTTGGCTGCAGTAGTTATATTTGTACTTGGGATTCCTAAAATCAAAGACATTGGATTCATTTCTAAATCCTTATCAAATATCTTTTCCATTTCACATAATATTTCAGACCAGTACTTCTGTAATTTATGACACGACTAAAGGCAATGGGTTGGAATTACATGTTAAAAAAAAATGACACTTCATTTGTGCCAATTTCAAGATTTAAAAAAAATAGTAACACGTTTATTTATAGCTTCATTAATTGGCCTTAAACACATGACATCTGCCTCACAAATTAATTTTATTTCTGTTTGTCGTGTTGCGGCAATTTAATACACATTTCTGCACAATTTACATGTGGAAGTAAATTTTTTGCCCAACAAATTGTTGTTATGTAGCAACATAACACACAAATGAGGCAAACAGCCCATCTGAACAAGGCGAGAGAGAGAGAGTCATTAAGTCATTGTTATTTTCCAAATCATTTGGGCTCAAATAACACAATTTAATTATATATATAGTTTAATTTTACTGCATGCGTCTCCTAGGATAAGTATCCCATCAGCCTTTTTTTAATATATATATATATATATATACATAAGACTAGTTTCAAACTTTCATGTAAACTTTAATTTAAAAGGTAGAACACTTAGAAATCATTTTAATAAAAATACATGGCAGTGGATGGCAACGAAAGCCGTTCTGAGCACTTTGTCCTGTGAAAATACTAGGGCTGACCCAAATGCTTCGAAGCTTTGAAGCTTTGACCATTGCCATGGTAATCAACCTCCAAATCAGTATTCAAATCCTTTTTTTTTTTTTTTTAAGTATACAATAATAAAGTATAAATCCCCAAATAGCCCATGAAATAAGGAATAATCCCACAACATTATTCATTATTCATATTAAACATGAATTAATATTAGTTATTCTCACATAGATATCACTGTTTGTTTTGTGTAGAGGTGAGTGTGTGTCCAGTAGGTGGCAGCGGTCCTGAAACAGAGGAGATGGAGACAGACAGACAGAAGAACATGTCAGCCTGCTGCGCTGCTCCGCAAAGCTTCGAATACCTTCGAATATTTCTCACCGAAGCTTCGAAGCCCAAAAAATGGTATTCGGGACAACCCTAGAAAATACAAAGACTCACTTTGCATTTACACATTTACCGATTTGCCAGTTGTTGCCATCAGTGGTGATAAACATCAGAGACAAATGTGAGGTGATTTGACTTTGGAACAGACTCCTGAATATGCCTAAACAGCAGCTCACTATAAAGATCTTTAACTGGGACGTTTTGTATATAGATACCCCCTAGATAAGGGAGGTGAAATCTTTAGTTTGTATGATTACTTTACTTTTAGTTTTTCAAAACAGGTTAGTTATATTAATGCTGCTCAGCACAAATTGTTCTTTATGTGTGAGGAAAGATGGTCGGTTGATGTTTGGTACAAACCTAAATTATGGACATATTTTTATTAACAATAACTACGGTCTAGACCAGTGGTTCCCAACCTATTTTCCTGAAGAAAATTATCCAGCAAGTAATCGCTCCCTAAGGGGGGCCCGGATCCCAGGTTGGGAACCACTGTTGTAGAGACTTATATGAAACATAATGTAGCCTAACTACAAGTCAAAGATCTCTGTGTGCACAGTTAGGTTCAGGAACATTACCATAGAAACAGGTCTCTGTGTTTACTTGTTGTTGTTCTAAACAAGCTCTTGTGTCATATAAAAGACTCCTCCTACTGTACCACATTAGTAGATTGGCTTAAAGTATGAAAACCACCTCAGCCTAAAAACTCATTCAGTTCCTGTTTTGCAGCACATGCTCTCTGACTCTCTAGTCAAGAGGGTCTATTTTTGAAAAGCACCAACACAGGAGGATGTGGTCTCTGTATTTCTACCCTCCACTGCTGCTGTGGTTCAGCTGTGATCTAATCTGGGATGATCTAGGACACTGATAACTGCAGTAGATAGGTAAGACTTATGTCTCTTACTCCTTCATTTTTAATCTCTTTTTATGCTCTAACATGTTTACAGTATGTATCTGTTTCATTTTGTCCCATGCATGTTTAAGGTTGAACAGATGAGCCATTTCATATTTGTTTTACCATTTCATATACTCACTCTCTCGAGTAGGAACAAGCCTCTATTGCACAACTTCCATCAGATCTAACTGCAAAGTGTTGTTCAAGCTCTGCAGATTTCCTGTTCCCCTTCGTTTCAAAGCTGCTGAAGCATTATCAGTGCATGCAGAATTACACAGCTTAAAGGTTTTTTTTGCAAAGTATTTAATAGATTATTTAGTCTCACTATTTCATGTTTTTCTTGATTTAAAGATAAGGTGATAAGTATATTGAAGCTGTCTTTATCGTGTAGAGGACAGCTGTATAGGCTACATCTGGCAGTGTTATCTCTTATTCCCCTCTCTTATCTCTTATCTTTGCGCAATTAAAGCAACATTAAATAATCTTTATGTTTAAAGAGGCCCCAGCAGAGCTCAGTGTTTTTTGCAGTCAAGTTTGCATAGCAGGGCTGAACAATATACCCTGACAACACAATGGAGTTAACACCTGCTTCCTCAGTGGACAATTGATTGAATTGGCTTGGTTGCAGCAGCTGGATATGCAGGTAGTTCAGAGCACAGAGCTGCTGCTGCTAGCTGCCTCCCTGCTGCACATATGCTTGTCTTCATGGTTTTCTGTATGGTGTAGGCCTATGTGCATGTAGTCATTTTATGCTTTGTTGTTCAGGAGCTTAAAGTTATTTTACTGTTAGACTGGTGCAACTATTTTGGCTGAATATCATCACTTTATAGCCTGTCATGAGATAAACCCTGACATTTCTATACTAAAGTTAACATTAATCTACTACAGTGATTCCCAGCCGGGGGCAAGTTACTTCTGCAGTTTTTTTATGATTGAAAAAACATCTCCTAGCTGAACAACTCTCTGTGTCTGCTGATATTTAGCTAACATCAAATCATAAAAGGTTTAATGTTGGATAAATACAAAGTCCTGTTAATATTTATGGTAAAAGAAGTTGTTGCTTGTTCTGTTTTTGTATGTTTTTGTATTTTGACATAATATGCTATATGGTCCAACCACTAATGAATCATATTTACCTCTATACTCTTTGAATAGTATTAACTTGAACCTAGGTCCTGTGTTGTGTGTTGGGTTGTGTCTTGAATATTGTTGTGTTTTGTTGCTGTCGCTTTTGATGTTGTGGTCATTGTTGGTAAAGATTGTAATGTGATTGTGTACTCAAATGTAGCCTAACCGTTCAAAGTGATTTAAGTGGACTCCAGGAAGAATAGCTGGGCTTCAGCCACAGCTAATGGAGATCCGAATAAAAGATAAAGATAAAGATAAAGGAAATAAATCCACATATTAACTCAGCTGGAACTGCTGAACACCACATATTGCAACTGAGAGTATGTGGAAACTATAACGTTAGCAAGTAAGCAGAGAATACTAACGTTAAGCATTAGAGAAGAGGAATAGTAAGCTAGCTAAACCGTTGAAATTGTTAGCTAGCTAAACACAATGAATAAGTTAGATAAAGTGTTGAATTGAAAACTGTAACTGTATTGAAACAGTTGAAATAGTTTACGTTAGCTTACAGTAATGGATAAAAAGTTGAAACAGTTACATTAGCTTGCTAAGTTAGCTAAATAGAAATGTGCAGTTGAAATAGTTAGCGTTAGCTTAAAGTAATAAACAGTTGACATAATTAGCTTAAAGTAATGGATAAACCATTGAAATAGTTAGCTTAAAGTAATGGATAAACAGCTAATAGCTAGCTTAAAGGTCCCATATCATGCTCATTTTTAGGTTCTTACTTGTATTTTGGGTTTCTACTAGAACATGTTTACATACTTTAATGTTTAAAAAAAACTTTATTTTCCTCATACTGTCGGCTTGAATATACCTGTATTTACTCTCTGTCTTAAACGCTCCGTTTTAGTACATTTCAATTGAATTGTAACATAATTCCGCTGCTAGGAAACAGCTTGGGTCCATGTTTACTTCCTGTCAGCTGATGTCATTCACATCCACTGCAACAGGAAATAAACTGGGACCCATTTAGAATGTTTACGTTTAAAACTTTGAAATGGTCTAAATATTGTAGATTTGTGACATCACAAATGGACAGAAATCCTGACGGCTTGTTTCAAAAGCTCAGTTTCTGAATATGGGCTCTGTGTATTTCTCTGTGGATTAAGCGTTTCGATACTTTTACAGTATTTATATAGAACTTAAACCTGCTTTATAATATAAAAGCCATGAAAATTTCACTTTTTACAATATGGGACCTTTAAAGTAATGGATAAACAGTTGGATTCGTTACCTTAAAATTACTGATAAACAGCTAATAGCTAGCTTAAAGTAATGGATAAACAGTTGAATTAGTTACCTTAAAGTAATGGATAAATGGTTGAAACGTAGCTGCTACAGCTAACAAATAAGTTGCAAGTGCAAACTTGACCAACCAACCAACCAAACACTGACAGTTAAATTGTAAGGAGAAATATTTAAATCATATAAGTATAAAATATTTTGTAAAATATTGTAACAAAATCTCCTTTTATTGAGTTAATAGTGTTAAATAGCATCCAGTTATCCAGTTTTAAATCAATTGAAATGAACACATTTGGAACATGACTGAGTGTGTTAATGAAGGGTTACCACTGCTCTGTTATTATACTGTGCACACACTCATATATATTTCTACTACTGTAGTTAGTAGTAAGATGCAGTTCGTCCCCCCCTGTCCCATCCCAACATTTCATCAATGCTTCCCGGGAAGCCTTTTTCCTGTTTTGACGGGCACAGGTGACCCCAGTTTTCCAGTCCTGTCACTACACATTATTCAACACTGACCACAGTGACACATCTGGCACAGCTGGGCACAGTTGCAGCTTCCGTATCCACATGGACATCCTGGAAGCCAAATATACTACAGGAGGAAAATCTGTTTTCTCATTAAGAGGGATGTCTTATGGCAGTCTTATTTGATTTTCTTCTTTTTAAATTAATCACAGTAGGCATTGAAACATGCCATGCCTTGGAAAAAGGCCTTTAATTACCCCAATGAAATGTTATTGTTTCCAAAAGTGTCCATTTCATAGTGTGGTCAGTGTGGTTTTACTTGTTTGTCATCAAGTGCGTGTGCACCCTAACCACAGGTGCCATGTGATTTGTAGTGAGCAAATTCCAAATATGTTTTGTTCATAACTGTTGTACTCGGTCGGGGTTTCTTGCTTTAACATCGTTGAATTATTCTTTCATTTTGACTGACTTTTACAGTCTTTACTATAAAACACTTAGATGCTCGTCTTCGCTTGTTAATACGACCAATCAGGATCAAATGGGAAGTTGTCCTTTAGTAAGATTCATTTCCATCCAACTTTGAGTCATGAAATGTGGTGTCAGCAGCTGATTTTAAGAATGAAGTAGAAGTGGCAGAAGCTGTGGCTTCTGTTTTCGACCAGCTCATCTCCGGTCCGCTCACACAGTCTGTGACTCACTGGTTTCAGTAGGAAGTGGCAGGCAGTATTTTCTGCCCTTGACGTCTGTGCCGTGGACATTTGTTTTTTCATCTCTGCTTGTTGTTGTTACTCTGAATTGGGTTTGATTGTCTCTTGAGAGGAACAATAATGATTATAAAGTGTTGGCCACAGCAATAACAGGAAGTTTGGACTACTGAATGGACATAATATATTGGTTTACCGGAACAGAATAATAGGTTGTAATTCTTGTTTTTATTTCGGGACTTCCTGTTGGTTTATTTTCTGTGGATGCTACGATGCCTCTGCAGAAGATGATGCCAAAGATGGAGCAGAGCTCGTGCACGGAGGATCGTATCCAGCATGTCCTCGAGCGTTGCCTCTGTGGCCTGGGTCTCGACACGCCTGACAAACAACTCTGGAACGGTAAGACCCAGTCCCATTCCTGCCTTTAACAGTAACACATTACATAAGCAATGCAGAAAGCATAACATAAATTAGTTCCTCAATTTACACCAGAAATATATGTGGCAATAAGTACAGATGATGTGTTAAAACAGATGTTTGAAACAGATTGTATATGTCCTGACATGCTGCTGTTGAACTTCACTGAAATATTAATTGAATGACGGAGGCAATAAGTACATTTTTACCCTGTTTAATCATAAAAAAACGCACCCAGCGAACCACTTGAGAACATATTGTCCATCTTATAGAGACAAATAGGAATTGAAAGTGGTGACATACAGTATGGAGGAGTATCGTCTTGGTTAATGCAATTTTGAAAGACTTACTGAAATAATTTAGATCTTTGGTAACGAGAGAAAGTGGCGTAATCATTTTTGCTTTCACTCAGCGCCTTTCTGAATATTAGTTGTGAACATGTGTATCTAAATAGTGATATTACAGCCTGTTATCAGAGTGAAACCTAAAAGGAGAAATAAGTTGTGCGTTTCTGTCTGTCTGACCAGCTGGGCTGTGCATAAACCGCTGGTGTTTGGAGGAACTTGTGAAGAGAGATCCCCACAACTTCCTCATCCTTCTACAGAAAATACTGAGGAAAACAAAGGAGGTCAAAAGCTGAAAAACAGACATCCTTTCATCCAAACTGTTCAGGTTAATTTTGAGGAATGACAGCGTGTTTCAATTCATGATTTTTCTATCTTTTACAGGTGCTAGATCAGTGTCGGTATGAGCTGGTGGTGCCCCTCACTCTCCTGTTCTCTTCAACCCTCCTTAAAGTGAGTGTGTGTCATTAATAATCAGGAGAGGAACAAGCACAGACTCTTCCAATTTATTATATATAGCAGGTCAGCAGTAGGCTACATGTCACATAGAAGTGGTGTACATCATCTGAAAGCTGGAAACCTGATGATTAATTTGAGATGCAACTCAGCACTGTGTGAAGTTGTTCTAGTCATAAATCAGAGGCAAATATAAATTGTGAAAGTGTATAAGGGCTTAGAACATTATGATAGAAGGCCATCCCCATGCTCTATTATGTCTCATAAGTTGTTTTTGGGTTGATACGATTTGTTACACAGATTTGTTGCCAAATTTAACCTTTTTTTACCACTCGAGAATTGATAAAAATTATCAATAATTCCTCCAAAATACCACATTAAGACACCTTGAGGAATACCGTAGAAGAAGCCATGCTGTGATTAAGTATCAAAAACTTTTTGACATCTGGAGATTTCTGCAAGTATTACATTTTTCGGCGATTGGATTGCGAGCACTTCTGTTCTGGAAACTGCTCAGAAACCCCCTTATTGTCAATCTACCTAGGAAAGCCATCCACCCTCTGAATGCTCTAGGTCTGTAGTTTGTGGTTGTAAAGTTTAATGAGGCTGTGATTATCCTAAAGGTCACCACAGGTCATTTTATACAGTGAGGTCAAGTGTCAAAAAAATGGTCTCACTACAGTATATGAAATGCTAGTATGGAGAGTAACATCATCTAATTTGTGTAATACCAAGACTGTTTAGGGACCCCAGTATGCAGAAATATTTAAATACACCATTTTAGAATAGGTGAAAATAACACATTTATACTGCATACTAAAAACTGCATGGTTTTTGCCCCAAACTGCATGTGATTATCAGTTATCAAGTGGGCATGTCTGTAAAGGGGAGACTCGTGGGTACCCATAGAACCCCTTTTCATTCACATATCTTGAGGTCAGAGGTCAAGGGACCCCTTGAAAATGGTCATGCCAGTTTTTCCTCGCCAAAATTTAGCCTAAATTTGGAGCGTTATTTAACCTAAGTTAACATGACATGGTTGGTACCAATGGATTTAGGTTTTCTAGTTTCATATGATACCAGTATCTTCACTCTAGCTTTAAGACTGAGCCCGCTACAGCCTCTTAAAGACAGTAATGTCGGTCGGGATCGGCGATCCCGCGGGTCTCAGAGGGTTAACCTGGTTACTTGTTTCTTCTCAGGCTCCACATGTGGCTTCAGACTGTGACATGCTGCAGGAGGCCTACCTGTTGTTCCATAGTTTCCTGGCCTGGCCTGAGCCCTGCAGCTCCGCCAGTAAACGCCTGCTGAATATCATCGAGAAGGAGCTCAGAGCACCAGGTACTGCAAATGAAATAGGCCCAATGACACCTCACTGTTCTCTTTCAAGTATGGAAAGTATAGTTTTAAACCAGTGATTCTTGTACGTTAATGTTTTTTGTATGTATATATTAGTCACATTTATAACATGACTGGTGGTGTTGATGAGGGGGTATTTGAGTTCATCTGACAGGGCTGTGAAGGCATTCTTCATGTATCCGTGTGACCATATGGGGGCAGTGTTTACCCACTGATACTAAATTGTGCTTGTTTTCTAGGTATTTCATTTCAAAGACTGGTGAGGTCAGAGCACGGTATTTCCCCTGAGATTCACTGCTCCAAAACCATGTAAGTTCATAGCTATTAATAGCTATTAAAACAAGCTAAAAAATCTGCTATTTCCATACACCTTAAACATCAAAAATTATTTTCAGTTACCACTTAAGATCTTGAGACATTTTTCATAGGACTTTCACATCATTGCTCTACTTGTGTATGATGGTGTATGTGTGTGTCTGTATTTTATTAGCACGGTGCTGTTAGTGAGCCCAGATGAGGACGTCCCTCCAGAGGTCCAGTCTGTCTCAGAGCAGCTGAGCAGCACCAAGCACTCCAGCAGCAGAGAGGTCACCACCGTCCTCATCCTGCACGCCTTTCAGGCCGCTCTGGGCACCGATCACGACATGCAGGGGCTCCACGCCGTCCTGCAGGTGACCAACCAATGGGATTTGGGATGCACAATTCCTCTTTTTCTTTTTTTTACCTAGTTTCTTCCTAAAACAAACTTCCTAATCATAGATAGTGAAGAAAAAATTGGAAGTGCTGCACTGGGTCAGGAAAAACAGTGTTGGAAATGTTGAAGTAAAAAAACAGGTGCTCTTAAAGGATGGGGCAAGTAGTCAAATACAGATACAAAAAAAACAGGGACTATCCAGCTTACTTTGACAGGAAGTCCTTGGTATTGGACGGCAGTCTGGAAAACATCCGAGGCTCTCTGATTGTGAATTAAAAAATCCTTTATTAAACCATGGATAACGCGTTTCGACTCAACAAGTCTTCATCAAGGTGTGTAGTTTGGTGAAAACAGGTGTTCAAATTTAAAGGTGACCTGAGTCACATGCTACCCACTTGAAACTATAAAATGACAATGGACATATCAAAATATATGTTTAAAGTGTGAAAAGACGAATAATGTGCTAATATAAATTAGAATGCTTGCAAATAATAATAATAATAATTTTAAAAAATAAATAAAAGTGAGGCAGATAAATAAGAAAAGACAAAAATAATAAATAACCAATGGTATAAACTGAGAGCAACCATGTGGGGCACAACTGTGATTTAATAGTACTTGTCCAAAGTCTTAGCGATCGATAAAAGTATTTGGAGGAAAGGTTAATGATGGTATAAGGAAACAGGAAAAAACTACAAAGGGCTGGAAAACATGCATTTCAAAACTATATAATGTAAACATCACAATATAGTATAGCAACACAGTGTTTCCTGTTAAAGTTGATCATGAAAAAATCACATTCTCCATCACAGTTTAAAGACAGACCAACAGCCTATTGTGGCCCTACAGGGTGAAAATACTCAAAGTATTAGATGATATTTGTCCAAAGGCACCAAAACAATGATATAAACATTTTTATGGAAGGTATAATGATGGTAAATGATGTATACATCACAATATAGTATAGCACAGTGTTCCTTGTCAAATTTGAGTATGAAAGAACACCACATACTCCATCACAGTTTAAAGACAGACTAACAGCCTAATGAGGCCCTACAATGTGAAAAAAATCATAAAAAGTCTCCCTTAATAGTACTTATCCGACGACACAGAGATGCTTAATTAGATACTGTATATGGGGTAACTTCCGAATGTTCCTCCAGACAAAGCAGCCAGAGGAGCTGGAGCAGCTGACAGAGGCAGTGACTGACCACATGGAGACAGCGGCCTCTACAGCAGATCTCAGCGCTGCTAGACAAGGTCTACGACACAGCATCGAGAGGATCAGAGAGAGCCTCGCTGTTCCTGCTCCAGCTGATGGCTGCCCTGATACTGGTAAGACAGAAAATATAAACATGAACAAAGTGGAGATAGATACATGTGAAGTGAATCTTCTGCTTTTCAAGGTTGTTCTGAGACAGTATAGTGCTTCCATATTAACCTGACCTCCTTTCTTTAGGGGCTGTTAAAACTTTCATGCTGCCCTTCCCCAAATGTCACACATGCTCCTGGGAAAACGACAACTTTGGTAATTAGTTATTAAACTCTCCAAACACAGCTGCGTTATTCACCAGAGATCTGTCTTTAACTGTAAAAAACTCTCAAATCTTCTTTTCATTCAATCTTCATTCCGCAGATGTTCTGAATGGCATTCTCGCAAGCCAGTCCGACCTGGACTCACTTTCAGACTGCTTCCTGAAAACAGAAATGGACGAGGACGATAATAATGACACCAGTGTGGATGAGGAAGACGAGGTGGAGGGAAACAAAGTGGACCACGAGTTTCAGAACCACCGTATCTCCACTGCATCCTCTTCCTCGAGGGACTCTAACTACTCTCTCTCCTCCAGCTGGTCTGCCTCCATGCTGTCTGGCTCATCAGGCGTGGAAAGTGACTTCAGTGAAGAGACAACACAGGAGGACACGGACAGCCAACCGAAGCTTAGAAAGAAACCCAAAAAGAAGTCCAGATCCATCTTAGGCGTGGAACGCTTCTCCTTGCTTTTCAAGAGCCCGAGCATTTGCCGCCGTGTCCAGAGTATGGGCTACCGTAGTGACTTTACCAAAGACTTCCAGAGAACTGTCTCACAGCTCAAACACCCTCTGCACGCACCCACTGCCGCCCCGGATCCTCTTTCCCCCCGGAAGCACATGTGCGTCCGCAGGAGGCCGATCCTGAGCTGCGACGAAGGCGACGTGGTAGAGGTGCCGACCCTGGTCAAAGTGGTGGTGTTTGGAGGTGACAAAGAAGCCGGCAGGCTGGCCAGGGCGTACAGCGACCTGCAGCAGAAAGAGAGTAAATGTCCCCGACTCACCAAGACGTGCAAACTGCAGTTTTACTTTGTTCCCACCAAAAGGAGAACTATAGGAAGCACAGGAGGAGGACACACACTGGCTGAAGGGCCGACAGGAAGTTCAACCAAAGCTGCTGCCTCTGTGGTGAGAACACCTGTCTCTGTCGCATTTTACCTGTATGGATATATATATATATATATATATCCCTAGTACATCCCTATACATCCCTAGTGAAAAATCTCCCTGGCTGATGAGTCATTAATAAAGGGTAAGCTATCAAGTCTGCTGTTATAACTGCTCTCAGTATAACAGCAGACTTGACAATGCAGGGGTCTTGCATCGATATAACTGGGCGAAGCAAGACCGCATCGGTTTTATTTTGCAACAATGACCCACTATAGCTGTACATTATCCCGCTTATTACACGGCCACTTACTTAACAAATCAATTATTTGACACAAAAAACGGTCCGCCAGGGTTGCTACAAATTTTAATAAGTTGTTAATGCATCCAAATGCTCTGCAGCACTTTTCCAGAAGGTCAGAGGTCAATGGTTCAATAATGGAGTCCACATGATGAACTAAAGAGCTAAAAAAACTAAGTGTATCTGTCAGATAGATTTTTTACAACCTGGCAACCCAAGAGGTGTTCTAATGAATAGCTTAAAACGTATCTATGAAGAATTTGTAATGTAACTAATAATAATAACTCTTAATAAAGTAAAAAAAAAAAAAGTTCCATTTATTTATATAGCGCTTTTCACAGACATGAGTCACAAAGTGCTTAAAAGGGCCATTATGCAACATACAAAAAATAAATCACATAAGATGAAGTGACCACACGATCCCTGTGAATAAAATACACAATTATAAAATAAAGAAAGCCTCATTAGAAAGTGGTAGAGATAGTACTGTCATTTCACAGACCTACTAACAGGAAACTATAGACCATTTCACAATTGTAAGGTTAAACATTCTAAATGTGGTCCAGTTTATTTCCTGTTACAGTGTATGTGTGAAGTAAACATGGACCCAAGCTGTTGCCTAGCAATGCAATTCCGTTGAAACGATCTGTAATGACATGAAACGTTATTTATGTATTTCCTTGATTGATGAATTAACACCTTTCATTATTTTATTCTGACAGGAGTGTAATGGCAGTGTGCTGGAGGACAGTACCACTGATATAGCCCAGATGTTGGGCATGATCGACCCCTGGTACGAGAGGAACGTCCTCAGTCTGCTCAGCCTGTCCTCTGACGTCCTTTGTCAGGTACCTTCTATACTGGCACCTTTCTCTGGTCCATGCATCACATAATAAGTCAAGAGAGTAGCTGACGCAACAACGACTTTTGACACCAAAGCTTCTAAATATAGCAGTAATGTAGTGACAAAAATTGCTCACTTCATCTAAATGACTTCCTCTTAGGGACTGTATGGAAATTATTAAAAGGGGGAGAGGAGTTAGAGAAGGGGAAGGGTTATGTATGTAGGGGAGGATAGAAAAAAAATATTTGAGAGCAGGAAAGGGTCTTCTAACTTTTTCTCTTCCCAGATTCATTCTTACCTTGTGAGGTTTATTGTACATTTTTTTAAGTGGATTCAGCAATGCTCATGCCGCATCTGCTGGAAACCACTGCATTTGCTTGGTTCAATCATCCTGAAAGAAAATATTAACTAGAAGATATACCACTGTGAAAGGTCTTTTTATATAATTTTATATATACCCCACCCGAATAATTTTCATACAGTCCCTTAAAGGAGCAGTGTGTAGGATTCAGTGGCATCTAGTGGTGAGGTTGCAGATTGCAACCAAGCGAATATCCCTCTGCTCACCCCTCCCTTTCCAAGCATGTTGGAGAACTACGGTGGCCTTCAGGTCGCGTAAAAATGTGAAAGGCTCTCTCTAGAGCCAGTGTTTGGTTTGTCCATTCTGGGCTACTGTAGAAACATGGCGGAGCAACATGGTAGACTCCGAGAAGAGGACCCGCTGTTAGTGTTTAGAAGGGAACCAGCAGACGGGGGAAACTCTTGTCAGATGGTTAAGGTCGTCGGGCAAAGGGTCTCCCAAGAGTTTTTGCAAGTTTTTGCAGATCTCAGATCAGATTTTGCAATTTGCAGAAAGATATGAAGGGCTCATTCTAAGCTAACTAAAACACAACGATTCTTAGTTTCAGGTGATTATACACTAATGAAAACATAGTTATGAATATTATATTCCATTTCTGCTAATAGATCCCCCTAAATCTTACACATTGGATGTTTAAAGTGGAACTTGTGACTTATTTACAATGAATTGTTACCAATGCGGAAATACATCTATGTGGCAGAATGACACAAGAAAGTCCTTGACATTATTCTGATGTAGTTGCAGGCAAGAGACACAATCATGGGATTCTTTTACACCGAAAACACGTAATATTTCTAATGATAATTAATTATGAAATTAGATGATTTAATGCTGGTTCTGTATACGTCACACCAGGTGTTAGCTTGTTAAAAGCTGTTTTATGATGTAACTGTGTGCACATAAATCCCTCATCACAAGCTATATTGCCTGATATGAGTGTTCTCTGTGACGCAGACAGCCTGTAAGGAAGGCGATGAGTCAGTGAGCAGCGGCAGCGTGGAGAGACTTCCCCTGCTGGCTGACTTGGTGCTTTATTACTGTCGACATGCAGACCAGCCTGTTCTGGTGCAGCTCTACCAGGCCGAGGTGAGACGAGCACACACACACATACACATGCACAGTCTCTCACCGCAGTAAACACCTGAATCAATTTTTGGTTTCTTCCTCCTTACAGCTGACCCTGGCTGGAGGAGAGAAGAGAAGGGAAGTGTTTATTCACTCTCTTGAGCTCGGACACACTGCTGGAACCAGAGCCGTTAAGGCCATGGGTGAGTCACACTCTGACCCAGAAAGCCACAACAGCATCTAGACAAACACATATTCTAATGTGTGTCTATTTGTAGGTGCCGCCAGCAAAAGGTTTGGCATTGATGAAGAGCGTGAGGCTATTCCTTTAACACTAAGTGTTGACTACAACAAGGTATTCTTCCTGCTTTGACGTCGACAGATTTCCCGTAACGCAAACCATAACACAGCCACAGCTATTTTTATATCTGCCTCGTCTACATTACAGGTGGCTGTCAGCGGGAGGAGTCAGTGGACCCACACAGAGATGGTTTGCACATCAATAAATCTTCACAAAGCCTGCAGGAAACCTGAGCAGCTAGGTGTGTGACAGTGATAATCCGGCCTTTTAATCATGTAGCCAGCAGTTGATTTTTTTTTTTACTGCATTGTGATGTCTAAGCAAATCAAATCTTCTCTGTCCAGATTCAAGAATAGAAAGTCTGCAGCTGACAATGACAGAGGTCCTGAAGAGGCAGGGCTCCAAGTCTAAAAAGGGCTACAACCAGGTGAAGGATTGAAGTTAAACACTAAACATAATCTTGTGCACCCCTTGAAACACCCCCCCTCCTTACACTCCTCTTCCTCTCTGCTCTGGCAGCACATCTCCATATCAGAGGTGAAGGTGGACACGGTGCGGGTGAACGTTGGAGAAGACGGGACAACTTTTGCGGTGTGTCTGGATCAGGATGAGAAGAAGTTCATCCAAAGTGTCACCAGGTACAAAAGCATCATCACTGTCTGACTGTCATATCATATCATCATACCTTGCCGTGAGAAAGCCCGTTATGACGGGAAACTGAAGCCGTTGTATCCATCTATGCTCTCGCCAAAGCCACCAGACTCCATTGAAAAAAACAGTCATTTTACCTCGCAGAACACGGGGCATGCTGGTCTACCGCTGCCTCGATCGGTTAGATTGTTTGTGGTATTGTGTGACTTTGGTGAATTAGCGAACTAGCCAAAGTCACACAATAACCTGTCCCCCCATTGCGTCTCTGTACTTTTCATACAGAACAGCGAGAATAATAGCGCATTTTTCCCGCCTTGAACAGGCAGTGTGAAAGGGGCTAGTGTTAACCTGGGGGGGAACCGGAGGCTGGGTGCTACGCTTTCGCAATGGCGCCACCAGTCGGAACGGCGCTATCAGCTGTAACCGCCGTATGAGAGCAGTGCAGAGCGGCGGCTGTGAGCTAGCAAGTGGGGCAAAATGTAACAAAGCAATGTAAACAAAGCAAGGAGAAGCTCGGATTACAACACACACAGAGGGAGAGTTACAGATACAGAGAGCTTTATTTATCCCCGAAGGGCAATTCAGTTTCTGCAGTCCACCGAGACATATACACACATTCATACTGCACAATCATCAATGACAGAGGGAACACAGTAGGTGGCATATGGGGAGGTGCAGAGAAGTGACTTAATTCTCTGCTCAGGTAGACATTACTCCTCTATATCTTTACATAGCAAATAGTTGTTAGCTGATATATTAATATTTAAATAAATGTAGTGAAGTAAAAGGTTCAATATTTCCTTCTGGAATGTAGTGGAGTAGAGGTATAAAGTAACATAAAATGCAAATACTTAAGTACAGTATTTGAATGCACTTATTAACTTTCCACCACGGAATTTCTCCTAATGTCCTAATGTATCTTCTGTATCTGCAGGTGTGAGGTGTCTCCGTGCTGTAAACCAGGAAGCAGTTCAGACTGGAGGTCCTACAAGCCCTCACCTGGCCAAGTCCAGCCTCTGCACCCGTCCTACTGCTCTCTGCTCTGCCTCCCCATCACCTCTTTCTCTGCCTCATATCCCTGACACACTTTTTTACTACACTGAACCAATCCACTGATGTTTAAACCAAAGCAACGCGGGATGCAGAATATACTGTAGATACTGAACAGTAACACAGTACTCATAATTAGGCTGACACACACATTAACCCACATGTATTTCAGGTTTGTCCTGTAGCTGATGCGTCACATTGTAAATTAGAAGAAGGGGTGTGACTCAATCTGCAGAGCAGGGCTTGTGTCAATTATCTGCTGTCAGTAGCATAAAACTGATTACTTGATTACTACTGTGTACGTTCTGTTGATCCATGACAGAGTAAAACTCCTTTTTTCTTTTTTTTTAAAAAAGTGTTGTTAAATAAGCTATTTATTTTGAAGCAATAGCATTGAAAACATTTTTTTTTCTTTTTTACATTTTTCAGAAAATAGGTTTCATTGTGTTTTTATACGTCACACAATCGCAATAAAATCATACCTCAATTGGTCAGTTGTGTTTATTATTTGTTCTCACAGTTACAGTAAGACAGTGTGTTTTTTTCTTAACTTCCTCCTACGAGTCGCTCACACCCATTTCTCACTCACACAATAAACAATACCTGCCATTATCACATCACTTCACTCAAAGGTAGCAGCAGTGGAGCACATTTATAAAGATAGGAGCTCAATGGTAAGATCTGGATTACTGCACACAGTGTGCTTGTGTTTCATTTGATTGGTGTCTCATAGTCAGATTCTTTCATAGTGTTTTTATAGTTCAGTATGTATCAGCTAACGTTTCTATTGTCTGTCTTAAACTTGTGCAGATCAGTTACAGTTTTCTCAGCTTTCGGGCTGCAGATACAATTCAACCATTGTTCAGTTTTAGTGAGAAATGCAATCAAGTTGTTGGCGTGACAGACTGGAATGTGTTGAAAGTGAATACGGCAGAATTTCTTTCAGTTTTCCTGGTGTGCTCTGGTTGGGAGCATGTGTTGCTGAAATTATCACTATCCTGAGATTCTGAAGAGCAGGAAAGATGGTTGATCCTCCCGGTAAGTGTTTCCATTTCCTCTGACTGTTTGAAATTATTGTGGGCCTAACTTGTTTAGCTGTTTAAAACTTGGAGTAGTGGAAACGTGACGTTGTTATTATAACAATAACATGTATGATTTTCATTTTTTAGCTCATGTGGCTCTCTCGGCTGTGGAGTCCAGCCTGCACAACAGCGTCCAGGCTCTTCTCAAAGAGATGAGCAGCCACAGTACTTCACACAAAGGTAGCTACAACTGTGGGAATATAAGGCACTTAAAGGTGCAGTGTGTAGGATTTGGCGGCATCTAAATGGTAAATGGACTTGCATTTAT
The DNA here is from genome assembly GCA_916700995.1 of Hozukius guyotensis. Classification (NCBI taxonomy): domain Eukaryota; kingdom Metazoa; phylum Chordata; class Actinopteri; order Perciformes; family Sebastidae; genus Hozukius; species Hozukius guyotensis. The sequence goes on along the minus strand of CAKALU010063490.1, from coordinate 12,087 downwards.
ATAGCGCTTTTCTAGTCTTCCGACCATTCAAAGCGCTTTACACTACATGTCAGTATTCACCCATTCACACACACATTCATACACTGATGACAGAGGCTACTAAGGTGCCAACTTTGCCCATCAGGATCTAATCTAAATACTCATTCACACATCGATGGCTATGCCTTCGGGAGCAATTTGGGGTTAAGTGTCTTGCTCAATGACACATCGATATGTGACCCGGAGCAGCCGGGGATCGAACCACCGACCTTCCGATTGGTGGACAGCCTGCTCTACCCTCTGAACCACAGCCGCCCAACCACATCTAGCGGTGTGTTTGCAGATTGCAACCAACTGCAACCTCTCCCATGTGCCAAGCGTGTAGGAGAACTACGGTGGCCGACGCGAAAACCTGAAAACATGAGGGCCCTATCTAGAGCCAGTGTTTGGTTTGTCCGTTCTGGGCTACTGTAGAAACATGGCAGCTGGCTCTGTAAAGAGGACCCGCTCCGTATGTAGATATAAACGGCTCATTGTTGGGTAACAAAAACACAACGTTCATATTTTTAGGTGATTATACACTAAAGAAAACATACTTACTTACTAATTAACACGTTATATGTTGTGTGTTTAATTCGTGGATTTTGTCACTTTTGGACAGAGCCTGGCTAGCTGTTTCCCCCCATTTCCAGTGTTTATGCTAAGCTAAGCTAACCATCTCCTGGCTGTAGACTATGCCTTATATTAAACAGACAGACATGAGAGTGGTATCAATCACTTCGAATAAGCTTATTTCCCAAAATGTCACACAATTTCTTTAAGATTTTACAGAAAATAACTATCACTAAATGCAAAAAAAACATTTTAACTAGCTTAGCACATTGTAAAATGAATTATTTTTTGTGGTTTTATAATGAGGTAAATCTCTCTATATTATCAAGATGATTTCATTTGATCAATTAATTAAAACATTTTTTTAAGTGAAATTATCAACACTCGACTACATGCCCCAAGATTAATAGCTAAGTCAGCAAACACGCTGTGCAGTGTGCACACAGTCGAATATAAAAACAAACTACTGTCCGTCTGCTCTGCAGGAGTGCTTAGATGGAGTCTTCAGAAGAAGCTGGATGCCAATCCGTCCTCCAGTGTTTCACTGATCAGCGTGCTGGTCAGAGAGCTGGACAAGATGATGCAGATTCATAAAACACAATCCTACACTCATGCCATCCCAGTGCTGCACACTCTCTACTATGTGGTTATACAGGTAAGACACACCTGTGTGAGACTGATTGTTCATAGAAAGTCTGTGACAGTGGAAATTTTTTCCGTTGTAAATAGTTGCAGAAGAAGGCAAAAAGTGTATCACTGTAGCCCAACAGACAATTGAATATGCCTTATTAATAGTATTTCCTGTTTTAAGTGTTTTGCTTTTTTGTGCTCAGAGAGGACCTTTTATGCTTTTATGCTTTTTCCCTTTCCTTTAGTGTGCTATATACAGTATGTGTGGGGTTTTTTTGTGCATGTAAAAGGTCTGCAAAGTTACAAGCCCCAAAGTCCTCGCCAAAGGCAGTTAAAGTTGAAACGCTTTGCTTGAAGTCCCGCCTTTTATTCCGTAACGTGGTGATGTCACCAAGTAAGACATTTGCATAATACCTTCCTCTCAAACAAAGCTGGTTCGAGCGGAGCTGGAGCGGAGTCCGAAGAGTTTGGTTCAATTGACCAATCACACCAGTGGGTCAGCTGACCAATCAGAGCGTTTTTTGAACATTAAAGCATTTAAACATGTTCTGATAGGAACCCAAAATACAGGTATGAACCTGAAAATGAGCATAATAGGTCCTCTTTAACTTTCCAGTCAGGTGTCACGATTCCTACCAGCGTGTACCAGATAGTGTATGAGTGTTTGATGAAACTGCTGATATTACCGTCTCCTTACTCGGCTGTGGCTCTGAGCACTCTGAGGATCATCAAGATGGAAATGACCACACCAGGTATCATGCATCAATGCACACATTTACAGAAAGCTGAAACAATAGAGAACATTATAATGCTGTAAAATAAACACTCTTGACGGATTAATCCTTCCCTCAACAGGCTCCTTATATCAGAGGAGAGTCACTGCAGAGCAAAACTTGAGGAGTGAGCATTTCACCTTGCAGGAAAAGTGAGTATTGGAGTCATTTGAATGACAATTAACTTGTATTAAAATGAGTTTAACACTGATTAAACTATTTTATTACAACTGTTTCCTCCCTGTTTGCTGATTCCCTCCAGGGTGTTTGTGTTTGCTGACCCAGCTGTGTTTTCTGCTCCAATGGAAGCAGCAGTAAGATCACACTTGGAGACATCCAGCTATCTCAGGGACACATCAACCATGCAGAAAAATGTGCTGTTACGTGTGCTGCATACAGGACTGGGGACAACCTGCCAAAGCTCCACACTGGCTCAGGCTCTGGAGGTGAGCAAGTTTATGAAGGGAGAAAGTAAGAAGGATATTTTTTAGCCATGCTAGCAGTGCGGGTGTAGGGATGGTATTGTCAGTCAGTCAGTCGATTGGTTGATCAGTTCACTATTCATGTATTCATGGTCCCCAGAGGATGAATCGTAGTAACTTTGGTGACCCCCTTACTTTTCATCTACCACCACCAGCATGTCATTTTTTTCACTTATCTTGACAAATATCTCAACATCTACCTGATCAATTTGCACAAAATTTTGTACAAATATTCAAGGTTCCCAGAGGATAGATCCTATATTCTTTAGTGATCCCCTGACTTTTCCTCTAGTGGTGGACATTTTTGGTAAATGTCTCAACAACTATTGGATGAATAGCCATGAAATTTGGTTCAGCCATTGGTGTACTCCTCATGATGAATTATAGTAACTTTTGTAATCCATTAAAGGTACTCTATACGATATCCAGAGCATTAATATAGCAGCAACAATTTGCTATGTAAAGATATAGTGGAGTTACGTCTACCTGGGCGGAGAATGAAGTCACTCTCCCTCTGTGTGTGTTGTGTTGTTTCTCCATGCTTTGTTTACATAGCC
>CAKALU010063487.1:0-21052 GCA_916700995.1 Hozukius guyotensis | reverse complement strand
CCTAAACCTAACTAAGTAGTTTTGTTGCCTAAACCTAACTAAGTAGTTTTGTTGCCTAAACCTAATTAAGTAATTTGTTGCCTAAACCTAACTAAGTAGTTTTGTTGCCTAAACCTAATTAAGTAATTTGTTGCCTAAACCTAACTAAGTAGTTTTATTGCCTAAACCTAACCAAGTCGATTTTTACTCAGCCTAACTAAGTAATTTTGTTGCCTAAACCTAAGGAAGTTGTTTCCTGTGAAGACGGAAGTTTATTTTGAAAAGACTGTATGCATGTAATGAGCAGAAATTGACACGTGTTGCTGGACATTCGTAGGAAAACGAATGAAAAAGGAGGAATAATCTTTCCGTAAGATATCGTATGAACTGTTGTATGAGAATACGTTGCAAAATTACAGTGGCCAAGTCAGCGCTACTAGCGTTGAGGTTGCAGATTGCAACCAACTGATAGTTCTCCGTGTGCCAAGTGTTTACTTAAAGGCTCTTGATTTCCTTTACCACTCACTATCTGTGCTATAGACATTATTGCCAATATCCATTGCCCCGAATAGCCCTGTGCTGATGTGTTAAAAAAAAGCTGATTGTGTGTCATGTTCTTGAAGACAAAGGTGACATTTGCATAGTTGAGTTGAATGTGGCCGGGGGCCAGTGTTAGAATTGGTCCTGTGTCCTGGATTTGATAGTGTGTCTAAATAGTTACAGTACAGAATCATTTATCTCACTAAAGACGCCCCTGCAAAGACACGTTCTTGCCCTGAGACACGAGAGGACGGTGGGGAGGTTATTTCTGGCATATTCTTTGTGGAGTGAAATGACAATCAATAATTGATTCGGTTGCTAATTAGCTTTTTAAATTACCAACGAGATGCAAAAGGTGGTTAAGTGGAACTTGCAGTGGAGTGGTTTGACACTGTCCAGGGAGAAAAGGGAATTTGATAATTGTGTGTGTGTGTGTGTGTGTGTGTGCACCTGTGTACTTGTTTGAAAATGCCATGATATCCACCGGGGGGAAGCCAGAACAAATGTAACTGTCCTACATTCAGCCATGGACACACACACACCACATCTATAGCGGTACTTTGTGCTGAATCAGAACATCAGAGCCTTTTTCCAAAATATCCAACTGTCTGCTTGATGTGTTTCTATATAAAGAAATGAAAATGAACTCTTCCACCAACACTCCCACGCAAACAGAGGCACACACAAACACAGTGTGACAAACACAGTGTGGAGGCAAAACTAATTATTCATCGCAGGCGGCAAACACATTCACATGGAGAACACACACACACGCACACATACACACACACATAGAGGGACATCGCTTTGTGCTAACCATGCTGACAAGCACCTAAATCATGGAGGAGAATAGACAGAGGAATGTGTGTGTGTGTGTGTGTGTGTGTGTGTGGGCTGACAGTCGTGGGGTGTCGGTGGCTGGTTATGAACAGTGAAAGAGGAACAGATAGTGAAAAAAACTTTAAATGAGGATACTTTGAGTGCAAGTTCTGGAGTTTTTGGAATATTCAAGGTTTCAAACGCTGCAATCACAAAATCGTTTCAAGATCACAAAGGCAGAAGATTTGAGGGGGCTCAGCAAATATTCATCACACACAGCTAACATTGATCACACTCCAGCGACAGCCACATAAAGACCGTGTCAATTGTCAACCTGTGTATGTGAGGGCAAAATCTAGTCTGTCAATCATTTCAGACAGGCCCTTTGATTATTTCTGAACATCAGTTGGCAGACCGTATATATTAACTCTACTCCCTTTGGCAAAAAAAACAGCAAAGAGTTTAACATCAACAAGATGCAATATGCACATGAACGGTAGGGCCAGTATGGTGATGTGACAGGGTCAGAGGTCTGCGGGCACTTCAGCAGCAAAAACAAGGCATAAAGATAAACTAATTTCCTCAATTTCCCTTTGGGGATCAATAAAGTCCATCTATCCATCTATCCATCTGTCCATCTGTCCATCTATCCATCTGTCCATCCATCCATCCAACCATCCAACATAGAATAGACCAAGTCCGCAATTACCTGCATCTGTACGATGTGTCTTTGCCACTAAACAGTGACAAACATGCTTATCAAAATACCTGGCAATACCATTTTAGTACAACATGGAAACCTGCAAAATTAAATGGAAACAAGTCCGACACCGTGACATTCTTGCAAGGTGGAAAATGTTGGAAAAATGGAGTGGGGACGGTGCCGATTCTGTGTTTTGTCCATCAGACGCCTGAGGTGGCTAAGAAATACGATGCCGCTGCTGCCGCTTTTTCTGCGGTGCTCTCAGAATGAACAGTAACTTCCTCCTCGCCGTGTTTATTGTTTACATCATGCAGATCCTGAAGTTCTATACGGGTCGGAGTTCTCTGGTGTGCCCTCTAGCGGAATCATCTCGTAACCTGTGTAGCCGCCAATTGGCCACGCAAACGCACGGTTAAAAAGCAAGTGCTGTCCATCACGGCGCAGTTTACAGCCGAGCTGCTGTCCTTTTTGTCCGGGATCACCAACACGTTCTCATCCCAACTCGTCACATACTGCCGCTTTATCATGCCCCTTGGCATCACTTTAGGTTTAGGCAACAAAACCACTTAGTCAGGTTTAGGAAAAAATGTTGGTATTACTATGTTTGTAAAGTGAAAATGAAACTAAACGCTGTCAACACGGGACATGAATGAACTGCTGGTTGGAACGTGAAAGTGAAACTTAACCCACAGAACACGAACAGCGGTTTCCTGGATGAAAGCCTTGTGGTTAGTGGTGTCTTTTTTCGCTCTTTAAACTACGTCACCATAGTCATTCCTGAACGTTTACTGTTGCCACAGATGGGTTTACATTGTAGTTAATGGAAAGCCCGGTGCTGAAATCACACAGTCTCTTCTTCTTAGTGTTGACAGCTTGGGCTAACTCACAGACCACTTGACATGACATACATTTTTTAAATGTTCATTTTTTTCCACAATACTCGTGCGGCTGTTGAATAGAAGTGTCTGTGCAGAGATAAGAGAAAATCATTTAAACGCACCGAAGGTGATGGTGAATTAAATTCCAAAAGGGTTCCTTTAAGGTTTTATTATCTCTGTGTCAACACTTTGCCTACCAAACTGTCACAGCAGAGATTGAATCGGCAGGAGACACGAGTACAAACACATCAGTATAGAGGGTCAGAGTCGCACTGAGAACATTGCAAGCGCAAGGACTTCAGGGTAACAAATCGCAGGCGTGCAATAATTATGGACTCAAAGGACATGGAGCACCTGAGAGTCTAACCCCACTTTGATGGTCTATCCATCCAGTTTGCTTGGTGTGTGTGTGTATGTGTGTGTGTGTGTGTGTGTGTGTGTATGTGTGTGTGTGTGTGTGTGTGTGTGTGCTGTGTGTGTGTGTGTGTGCTATGCTCTGAACTGAACCGCAGCAGCATTAGCTGTCCCACCTTTGAGCTAAAAGACTGTGACTGCCCATTTATTATGAGTGTCTCTCGGAGCCTAATCTTTAAAAAAAGCAAGGTGGAGTTTTAGTTCAACAAACGTTTGTAGGAGGAGTGAGCTGTTCCAGATGCAGAAATGAGCTCATTGGTTGAGTTAAGGGATTTTTTTTTTCTGGCTAAGTAACATAAAGCAACGGAGAGACAGGAAGCATCAGTGGAATGTGTGTCTTTTGATGTGCAGCATAGGAAGTCGGCTCTTCGCCATAAGTATTACAAGGCAGACAGAGACAATTTTTTTTTTTGCAAGATTGAGACAAGGTAAGTGTTGAAAATTTGCAGCAGTGGGAGAGAAGCGTCAAAAGCAGAGCTTGAGCTAGCATTATGCAAATTTTCAGGCGTCTGGATCAAATGTTCACAAATGGAGTGTCTGTTTGATTGACGTCTCCTCATAAAACCCGTCCAACTTTCATCTGTTTCATCAGGACAAAAAACAAAATAGAGGAGAAACTGATCCTCTCCAGGTTTGCCATTATCTCTGATGGATCTCGTTTTAGCTCAGAGATAACTTAAAGCATGCAGCAGAAATTGTGGAGGTAGAAAGTGAAAGAAGGCACTAGAGAAAGCGTATTCAAGTTAACATTACCGCAGTAATTATAACGTGACATCAATTCAGTAAATGGCAGAGCTGTCCACATCCTCCATGGCTCCAAAATTTGTCCACTGTAGGGACCATTTGCGAGTGGAATTTTTTTATTCAAGTCGATGCTGGTGCCAACTAGTCCCCCTCCACTCAAAAATGTGTGCGTATAGTTACTTCACCTGGATGTTTGACCTTGAATGATGTATATGCAGAGTTTGACACTAAAAGGCTGTTTTCATATTCACCTCCTGAAGAGAATAAGTTTCTCAGTGCACTGAGAATAAGTGTCCACCTGGATTTTTCCATGAGGGAGAAGGAGTAGATGTGCTTTTAAAAAATTACCCCAGCATGCAGACATATTCAAACACACCATTTTAGTAAAGGCAAAAATAAAACATTTATAGTGCTTTCAAATAACTGCATGTTTTTTTGCCCACAACTGCATGTGATTATCATAAAGTGGGCATGTCTGTAAAGGGGAGACTCGTGGGTACCCATAGAACCCATTTTCATTCACATATCTTCAGGTCAGAGGTCAAGGGACCCCATTGAAAGTGGCCGTACCAGTTTTTCCTCACCAAAATTTAGCCCAACTTTGGAGCGTTATTTAGCCTCTTTTCCGACAAGCTTACGTGACATAGTTGGTACCAAGGGATTCCGTAGGTTTTTCTAGTTTCACATTATATCCTAGCCCTAAAACTGAACCTACTACAGCCTCTGAAAGACAGTAAAGTCGGTAGGATCGCCCGTGATACCGTGAGTCTCAGTGGGTTGATAAACTGAACCAGGTAAAGGGTTCAATTAAACCCATTTTATGACTCATTTTTTAAAATCCTAAATTATCCCAATAACTTTATTTCCTTTGCACTTGGCAACAACAGCAAACAACAAAGCTCTGCTAAGATGTTCTTCATCTCTGTTAATCTGAGGACAATCCAAGAAGTCTACAGCAGCTGTTAGAGCGTATTGATCCAAGTGCGTCATCATCCCCAAGATCTGTCATATTTGGAACTGTCAGAGACATGCAACATTTCATGTTTTATTGTTATAGCAAAAAGACAATACCTCACAAACAGTCACATTTGCTCAACCAGAGGTTTCATCAAAGTGTAGTGGTCGTATTCTTTGTTTTTCTGCAGAGGTGTAGCTGTTTTGAAGCCGTGTAGTGGATTGTTTTAGAATAAAACAATCACAAACCAGTGATTTGAACTAAAATCCCAGTTTGACCAGTTCACTTTTGTCCCACTTCAACAATAGCAGGTGCTTCTCTGCTCGACTGTCTCCAAATGTGATTTGGGTGATGAGGGTGCTTGTTACTGTATGTTATGAGCCCATTATTTTCTGCCCTCATTTTCAGTCACAAATAGCCCCAAATGCCCGTGACGCATTTGCCTTGTCATGTTGTTTTACCCCTCACGGCCATGAGGTGGCAACACAAACCCAGATATCAGGCTTGTTATTATCAGGGCTGCTCTGGCCAACCTCCTCCTGTCTTCTCCTCTTCCTCATCTGTTACCTGCCTCTGTCACTGACTTATGATTCAAGTCCCATCAGCTGTACTGGCATTTATGGAATAACAACAGTATTGTCATTACATTTAAGAACATTACATCACTCCTAGTATGCTCATTATTGAAATCACATAGAAACGGACTCCAAACTCAGAATAAACATTACAGTGAAGACGAGAATTAACCTGACATAAGGAATTAATTCAAAATTAATTAAAAAAGTCACATATTCTTGATATTTATTAATGAAATTGATTAAGTTGTATGATAAAACAAAACATGTTCTTGACTTTTGTGGCATCAGAGACAGAAGATAATTAGCCAAAATACAAAACAAGCAAAAATACATAATCATATGGAGATTCAGATAAAGAAAAGAAAAATTCTACCTCTGGCTTTTGCAATTAAAATTGCTGGCGTGTTCAGTTTCATGTGACCACTGACACCAGATTTGCCAGGGCACATCTTTTCTTTGGAGCCGGTTTCTAAGATGTTTTGCCAGCTCCGTTGAGCAGCAGGGGAGGTAATGGCACTGAGACTCTCTGTGAGCTGCAGTGTCAGCTTTCCACTTGGTGTATTATAACAGTGGTGTTCGACAGATGCCTAATTAAGCATCTGTCGAACACCACTGATAACCAGTGTACACCCTATCAAATCTGCAGTGAAGAAGTATATTTCTGCCTGTTATTGTTGGTTTCATAAGAAAACACTTCATCGCCTGCAGCTTTAATCTCAGTATGGAAATTTGAGGAATACCTTGATTGACATCTCTTTAGTGAATTACGCCTGCACAGTCCCACGTGTGTTTTGCAAACAATCACACCTGACAAACCAAATATGTATTATTCAGAGTCATGTGGAGGATGAATAAAAAGTAACTTCTACCTGAGCAGCCTTCTAACTATTAGGCAGAATTAACGTTGTGTATGTATGACAGTAATCACAAAACACAGATCTGCTTTACTAAACTAGACATGTTTTTAAATTCTCACTGCACCGGTAGAATCCATTAGACTCTCAGGATTGTGGTATTTAATGTCAAAATGGCTTAATGAGATAATTCAACAGGAAATGTGCCGACAAAAAGATTAAAATAAAATCCAAGTGGAACAGTGTGCTGCATGCTTTTATCTGTACCGGCCTCAGGATATATGGATATCTATACTTGTTTTCCACATGGACATTTTGCAGACTGTTTGTTAGGGAACTGCACAGCAACAGCTGATATATGGCGCAGGTAGCAGGGGGGAACCAGTAAACCAGTGAGGAATATTACTAATTTTTTACGAATATATAAAATAAATTTAACAGGTTGGCTATAAGAGGGAGTGCTGGGGGAACATATTTGCATAAAGGGAGTGAAACTGAGTTTTTATAAATTACATCTCTATAGGCACTGTAGTAACTGTGAGAATATTACATGACATAGATACCGTTATATTATATTATTATGATATACCAGAAAGATCCACAGCTTTCCAATCCCCAAATAAGATCAAAATGCCCTAAACGTAATACACTAAACTAGTAAAACGAGACATGGAGTGAATGGAGCTACATGGCTTAGGTGGCATGTAGAGATTGTAAAGATTAGCTCGGGTTTGGAGTCAATAAGTTGTTGTTGTTTGGAGTTATGTCTTACAGTTAATGGATAATTGTTGAATCATTTATAAATGATAGAGATTCATTAAAGACTTGTTTCAGACCTCCAAGTCAAAGTCAAGGACCGGCTGAATTTCATGGATGCTACGTCATTGAATCCCGCCAAAGGACTGTTCCAATGTCGAGGATCCTTCGAATTCTACCAAGGACTGAGTCCTTTGTTTCCTTTGCTCCACACTCCTAAAACACCCACAGTCCAATGCGCATGATGCTTTTCCTGTCCCCCGATTTGGAAACAAGAAAAATACGCTAGTTAACTTTCAGTTATTTCACCTCAGGAGTCTGCCAAAATAAGTTTCTGAACAAAATTTGAGGTGCGAAATTGGCAATCCAGTCGCTGAATCTTCACTCATATTGGCCTAATTTAAAAGCTTGTTCCGACTTTCGTTGCTCAGCAACAGCCTTGTTCAGCGAGCTAACCCAGTAACGTTAGCACGAGCATAAAGAGGCCAGCAACAGTAGAGGGAGACATCGGGGAAAACAGCGTGGAGAGCCGGCATATTTTCACATCTAACTCGGTGAATTAAGGTGTTTATTTCGACCAAACTAGCGTTGACGATTGTTGGAACAGTGTAAAAACTAACCAAGATGGTTTTATTTTGTTTCTGTCGAGTTTGAATGAAGTGTGTTTTACAGTCGACAAGGTCAAATTACTGCTTCTGTCAATGGAATCTGGTAGCTTTTAGGAGAGCATATTAATTGTATGTTTTGTACGTTAAATTATAATAAATGTCCAAATCCCTGTTAATTTTAAGTAAGTAAATAGTTATAATAGTATGCAAATTTATAATATGTTTATTGTTCAACACAGGACATTTCGGTAGAGACATTAAAATTATGACAATAGAATCATTTTGTTTTACTTTTGTACGACGCTTTGTAGGTCCGGCTTTCAATCCAAAACGGTGGAGGCGTAGCTCTGCTGCTGGGCACTGACGTTGCAATGGAACGAACAACTGACTTTCACTTTTTAGCAATATACGCTCTTTGGCAGAGGTCTAATCAGCCAGAATAACTGAAAAAAACAGTGTGGGTGTGTAGGGCCTGTGAAAAAACACTGACTTAACCATTGCAGACATGAACAAATGCCGTTGCGAACAACAATACAGTGCAACAGACCTTTTTCACGTCAGACATAGCAGGAAAAGCACTGGTGTAACTGATGGCTCTGTTCTATTTACAGTAAGTAAGTGTCCCATTAAACCACACCAATGAGCCAGGATGCACAACAACAGGACCCTGGAACTGGAACACCTAAATAGACTGAAGCCATTATAATGTTATCAATAACACCTCTGCTTTTACTGCTATGACATGTCAAAACATCTGCTGTGATAAAGGTCTCTGGAGTCAAGTTGCTATTATACAAGTAATTAATGATTAATAAAACAATTAATTCATAATTAATATAGTAATGGTTGTTGTTGTAATCAATTACATCAACAATAGATCTGCTCCATTTAGGTGTCCCAGTAATACTGAGTGCAATATAAGGGCGCTGGAACTGGAACACCTAAATAGACTGCAGCCATTATTATTATTTTAACATTTTATTAATGCTCCTGTTATGGCATGTCAAAAATGTCTGCCATTTAAAAAAGGCCTATAATAGTTTTCCTGCCTCAGCAGGTGTAACCAAACCAGCATGAGGGTTAGGGATACGTCAGTCAATCAATCACAGTCACTCTCCCCATGTGAAGAGCTCTAATCCAGCAGAGTAAGTGAAAACACCCGTCTGGGTATATCGCGGCTATATTGGGACTTAAATTCCCAAAATGTCAAATAACTTTTCTTGTTATTGGTTTGTACCATTTTTTTCTTTTTTTTACGGGGATTTTGCCTCGTGAAAAGTGTGGTTGAAATGTCGTTATACAATGAAATCACCGAAGCTCAGTGTGCGATCATCTTCTCCTCAACGTGTCTTTGCAGCATATAAACTTTAGTGTGCATTCACCGGGCATAACTGCAGGCAGACATCTCTGACTTATCATAATCCATAATGCTTGTTGCAGTAGCAATCCCTCGCTGTGCAGATATTGATTTTAAAACCTCAATGACTCTTGTTCAGTATGCGTGGTTCTCAAATCATTTTTTACAGCAGGTTGAATCACCTGAAGGCCGCTTGCGTTCATATGCAGTTCAATATCTCTGCACTGATGATCAACATACTGTAAATGCAGATTGTGTAACACGTCTCCTTGCCTTCACATGACAGAACAGACACACACACACACACACACACACTGTAAAAGAAACAGTCACTGTGCAGCCAATTAAACTGTTATCAGGCTATTAAATGGGCGTTATCAGTCGCTATAAGCCCCATAGATGGGGTAAATAGGGGCCTATTATAACCACTAGTAGGTTTTATCATCTATTCACATGGTAGATCACTGAAAGAAGGTATAAAAGAACATGACAGCATCCCATGTAGATAGATCTATCAATCTTTCTTAAAGCTGCAGTTGGTAGAAATGGAGCAAATATGATTAAAAAAAAAGTTATTTTTATAAAATGTTCACTATATCCTTTAAGTGTCCCTTTAAGTCATGACAGTGTGACTGTAAACAGGACCCTGAAACTGAAGAAGCTAAATGGAATTCACCCATTATTAATGTTATTATTTACACCCATGCTGTGACATGCCAAAATGTCTTCTGTGGAAAAGGTACTTTCTGCTGTCATAGGAAATTAAATCTTACTTTTTCAGTTTACAATATTTGTATGCGATGTGTTTTAATACTTAAAGGTCCCATATTGTAAAACAGTGAGATTTTCCTGTTTTTTTATTATAAAGCAGGCTTAAGTCCTATATAAATACTGTGAAAGTATCGAAACATTCAATCCACAGGGAAATATACACAGCCCGTATTCAGAAACTCTGCATTTGAAACAAGCTGTCAGGATTTCTGCCCATTCGTGATGTCACGAATATACAATATTTAGACCCTTGACACAATTTTAAACGTAAACATTCTAAATGTGTCCCAGTTTATTCCTGGTTGAAGTGTATGTGAATGTCATCAGCTGACAGGAAGTACACATGGACCCAAGCTGTTGTCTAGCAACGCAATTCTGTTGCAGTTCCGTCAAAATGCGCTAAAACGGAGCGTTTCAGACAGAGGGTAAATACAGGCATATTCAGACTGACAGTATGAGGAAAATAAAGTTTTTTTTTTAACATTACAGCATGTAAACATGTTCTAGTAGAAACACAAAATACAAGTATGAACCTAAAAATGAGCATGATATGAGATCTTTAAAGTGTTGTAGAGCAGTGTGGTGTTATAGCAGACATACTGTATGCATGTGGACATCAATTATTCGACCCCAATGCAAAGTCTTCTATTGGAAATGTTTCATGAAAGGCTGCACAATGTGTAGCCAGCGGACCAAAACAACAACAACAACAAGACAGCATGTAGGGTTTCTCTTTATTTTAGCTTGAAATTAATTTTTATTTCATCAGATTCTTCATCTTCTTCTTGCCCTCTCTCTCTCCCTCAGAGACACTATAGTGTTCACATCCACGTTCCCTTCGTTACAAATCTCAGCAGGAGAGAAACACCCTTTTGATCATTTTTTGCTGCAGAGCGTGTATTTAATGTGTTTGTGTGTTAACAATAATCATACTGTATAAGGTATGCATGTGTTTATGGGTGAAAGATTGTTCTGTTACTGTTACATCTCTGCGGGATGTTTTTCATATAAACAGGCTCTTATTACCTCACCAAACACTGAGGTTGATGAAATGAATGAAAATGGTGTTGGTGTATGTGTATGTGTGTGTGTGTGTGTGTGTATGTGTGTTTGATGTAGTCTCATTATCGCACTTTTGAGAATGATTTGAAAAACTTTGAGCTAATTTAGTTTGGTGGTTATTAAACTGAAAACACCCCCCCTGCCTTCTCTGGGAACTCTTGTGTTAGTTTGCATGTGTATTGCAAGCATGTACAAGCTTGCATATGAATGAATTTTAAGGCTGTCAATTGAATATTTAATCACGATAATCGCATAATTGCCCATGATTAATCGCAATTAATCACAAATTATCTGTTCAAAATGTAGCTTAAAAGGGAGATTTGTCAAGTATTTAATACTCTTATCAACATGGGAGTGGGCAAATATGCTGCTTTATGCAAAGATATGTATATATTTATTACTGGAAATCAATTAACAACACAAAACAATGACAAATATTGTCCAGAAACCCTCACAGGTACTGCATTTAGCATAAAAATATACTCAAATCATAACATGGCAAACTGCAGCCCAACAGGCAACAACAGCTGTCAGTGTGTCAGTGTGCTGACTTGACTATGACTTGCACCAAACTGCATGTGATTATCATAAAGTGGGCCTGTCTGTAAAGGGGAGACTCGTGGGTACCCATAGAACCCATTTTCATTCACATATCTTGAGGTCAGAGGTCAAGGGACTCATTTGAAAATGGCAATGCTAGTTTTTCCTTGCCAAAATTTAGCGTACGTTTAGAGCGTTATTTAGCCTCCTTCGTGACACAGAAGTATGACATGGTTGGTACCAATGGATTCATTAGATTCTCTAGTTTCATATGATACCAGTATCTTTACTCTACAACCTAAAAATCACAAGTTGCGTTAAAGAAATTAGTAGCGTTAAAACAAATTTGCGTTATGGCCTTATTATCAGTTATGACAGCCCTAATGAATTTATATTGTGTGTTTAGGTTAAAGCATTTGCATTACTGTTGAAAAATTAGATAAATGTGTGTTTGTATGCTTGAACGCTGTATCTGTTTGTAAATTATTTCCAATTTGCATTCCCTATGTGTTTTTTAAGTGAATGGTTTAAGTGCGCCGCTTGTATTTCAAGTGAATGCACGCTTGTGTGTGAACAGAGTGAATTGGATGAGCGATAGATAAGAGAGATGAATAGCAATGGGAGAGTGAGATGGATAAAAGGATAAAAATGACAAGTTGCCAAATGTCTTCATTAAATTCTCATTTTCTGGATTGTTTCGTTCTGTCTGCCTCTCTAAACTTTTAATGGCATTCAATGAGTCTCTGTATCTCTGCCTCTGTGGCAGCCTCTCTCATTTTCTCCATCTGGGTCTCCAGTGTATTCGCCTCACTTTCTGAACTCTTTCCGTTTGTTTTTCGTTCTTTCTGGGCACCAGTAGCGAGCGACCACTCTTCTCTGCAGACCTCTCTCTCCATACCATATTTCCACTATGTAATCATGCAGAAAAGGCTTTAGATTTCAGATGGTGCAAAAACAACACTTTTACCTTTTTCGATTACAAACCACCAACCAGTCATGAGGATAATGCAGTGGTAATGAAATAGTGGTCAAAGGCCATTTAAGCTATCATCTGACCAAATTGCATGTTCTTGTTCCTGTAGTGAGACAGAACTGATTGTATCACTGAGCAATTCAAGGTTACATCTGACGCAGGGAAGAGAAAGGATGACCCTCATATTAACAGCTCTGTTGCAATTTTTTGTACAAATCAATGTTCTCTTTGTCGTTTGCGCAAGTGGCAGAAATAAAGCTTAAGTCTCTGTTCATTTCAAAGGTCGGGTTATTTAAAAATGAATCGCCTGATATCGGAAATCAAGGCTGTACTTAAAAAAATATTATTATCTTTTCTTCAGATGCCTAAAACGACCTGCGTTTTCAGTGCCTCTACTCACTGTGTGAATTATGTCTGTTTGTCACGAATGAGATCGGAACAAGTGGTATCCCGTAGGGAGAAGGTCGGGGTAGATGGATGGGTTTCCACATTTTCTTCCCAGAGCCAACTATTTCTTTTAACCATGGTCACGATCTTTCCCTAACCTTACCAAGTAGACTTGTAAACTATGACTCTTTTCTAACCTTAAACAAATTGTTTTTGTACATAAACCCAACCATACCTTAAAGGACCAGTGTGTTACAGGATCCATTGGCAGAAATGGATTAAAATATTAATAAGTATGTTTTCTTTAGTGTATAATCACCTGAAAATAAGAATCGTGTTTTCGTTACTTTAGAATGAGCCGTTTATATCTACATAGGGAGCGGGTCCCCTCTCCAGGGAGTCCGCCGTATTGCACCGCCATGTTTCTACAGTCGCCCAGAATGGACAAACCATTGGTTTTGGGACGGAGTCGTTAACGTTATTCGCTCCCGTTGACGTCACTTTCTCTCTCTTGCTTCACCACTCACTTCCCACGTACACACACACACACGCATACACATTCTAAGCACTGGCTCTGCTCCAAATGACCTATGCTACTCTTACAACTGGCTCTAGAGAGGGCCATTTGCGGTTTCTTGTTGGACACCGTAGTTCTCCTACACGCTTCTGCAACCTCACCACTAGATACCGCCAGATCCTACACACCGCTTATTTAACCATATAGTCGGGGCAGATGAGAAATGGTCGCAACGGTGAATTTGGGCAATGATTTGTAACTGTTTTGGACAGCAATGATGAACAATGTTACTCTTGCAGTAAAAGGTTTATCAGAAAACCAGAAAACGCTCATAGGTAATAACAAACAAGGTATTTGGGTTGTTCATGCTGACAGACAAACCAAGTAAACAACACTGACGAGCCATGACCTCCTTTGACTAAGTTAATAAACTTTATTATTTCTCTAAAACAAAGAACCAACTCACTTACGTTTTTTTTCAGTTAGGTGTTTGAATCACTCATCCGAATCCAGGTTAACTGAGAAATCAGGGTAAGAACTGAAGTCATTTTCTCTTTGCACCAGCTCCACATAGCTAAATAGAGAAAGGCAGGCTGAGAGGGAAAAGCAGGCTAATGTGATATATACTCACCTCCCACTCGTAGATCCAATCAAAGCGTATATTTTAAGGCTGAGCAAAAATCTAAACATATATTTGAGCAATAAGCCACTCGGTGTTGTACAGTGATTTAAGAAGAGCTCAGACCCATTATTGTAGAGCACACAGAATAAAACTGTAAAAGCTCTGCCTTGAATGGCTTATTGCTCTTAAAAAGTCAGCAAAACGCCATGGTTTGAAAACAGAGAGGACATAAATGTTGAATACATATTTTAGTTTTAATGAGAGATATCAAAAAAGGTTGCTAAGCAACACAGTCTGTTTGACATTCCCAGTATGATTCAAGAAAAATTGCCTCTCAATTATTTCTTTGCCCTTTTTCTTTTTCTATTTTTCTTTTGTTCTCCAAAAAATGTAATACCATATTTAAAGCATCGCACTCACTTAAGTACCCGAGTGATGATCATTCTCAATTATTCTTAAATTCTAAGCAGTCCATACAGAACTGCACAAATATTACAGACATCTGAAAGATGGCCAGACAAGAACATCAATGTTGCACAATTCCGAAAAAAGTTCTGGATTATGTTCAATGCTAACGTTTTTTAACATCCAACATCGAAGTTTTTCTTTTTTTTAAATCCTCCTTTTCTACTGTGTGTGGCAACAACAGTATAGTTAAGGCTACGGAAAGATCATGGTTATGACAAATAAAGTATAGTTTTGTAAATGTCAGGGGAAGACTGTGGTTAAGGTAAATAAAAACGCAAACACATTGATTATAAGTCTGTGACAACCACGAACCCTGACCTCCATATCCTTTCAATCTGCATCACTACATATAGAGCACACTATTCTTCCTGCGTTGGTGCTGAACATTTCCGTTGGATGTTAATCCTGAGGTACACAATTGAACTAAATTTCTAGGATACGGGGCTGGTGTTCCTCTGTGGAAACAGTGAACAATTCTGATGTAAGGGCAACAAGTAAGATAATGTTAATTTCAGAGGGTGTAAGTGTCATCCGCAGTAATGTGTGTATTTGTGATAGAAATATACCAGGTAAGTATGGCAAAGAAGTCTGTTCAACTTCCGCTGCTTTGTATAAACTATGGGAGCTGAATAAACGTTACACAGAAGTATTCAGATCTTTTACTTAAGTAAAAGTAGAAAAGAAATGTATAAAAATGCTTCGTTATAAGTAGAAGTGCATTTAAAATGTCACTTAAGTAAAAGTACTGTACAGAAGTGTTATCAACAAAATATGCTCAAAGTATCAAGTACGCATTATACAGAATGGGTCCCTTTGGAGTGTTTTATTATTGTAGTATATTATAGTATTAGACATTATCACTAATTAATACATGTAAGCAGATGTGGATCCAACTATACTTGATATAGGATACTACGAAGTAGTTTAATGAAATAGCACTCATAGAACTCATCATATGGTTTGCGTGTAAATTCTTAATCTGAAAAGTAACTTAAAGTAGCATGCAGTAAAAGAGAAATATGCAAGTAAAGTACCATAAAATTGTACCCAACAATTACTTGAGTAAATGTTCTTTGCTACATTTCACCACTGTTTGACAGATAATATGGAGTTGTGTCGAGCTTTGCAGTGCTTTCTGTCACAATCATTTTTTTCTCTCTTTCCATTGCTGAAATTCCAGTTTACGGGGGCAAATCTTGTAAAAACAGCCACCAGCAAAGACTACCATACAAGGAAGTCTTGCTTCAAATGATTTAAAGTACTGTAATCTGATGCTTTGTTTAGATGACGATGCTGTCATCTCCAGCCTGACAGAGCAGGGGAAGATATTCAGTCAGAAAATAAGCCCTGCAGGCAAACACTTCAGTTCCCATTCTTCAGAAATTCTGTCAGTGGCTTATTGAGGTTAATTCTTATGTAACCATCCCATCTAAATGGGTGCAAAGGTAATTTCGTGTCACTGATTTGTTTGGGGTTTGGAAGTTCTCCAAATGTGACTATTTTGGCTGCAGCTCAGCAGGTAGAACAGAGTCAATGGTTTGATCCCAGTGGCGTAAATATTGATGGTGCAACCGATGCGGTGCAGTGGAGCCCAGAAGCTGTTGGGGGCCCAGAAATCACCTTCCTACACCGTATCCACACTGAATCCGTTATATGCACTTCTGTTACCTCATGTAAACAAACTACGTAGGCTACCTATCAGCTGTGCGCTCGAGATCAGACTGAAGATGTAACCACTTATCTTCCTTCGTTTGTTCTTTTTAAACAGAAAACACACGTTTAGTATTGTGATATTTACTGGAAATGACATACAGTATAGCCAACAGCAGTAGGAAACTTTCAGCTCTCTGGTGATCTCCCTCCAGCCAGCTGCCACCTCATTTAGGTTTTTGTAGTGAAATGAGGAGGTATTGTAAAGATAACTCCTCATTGCAACTTCACCAATCAGCTGCTCCTGGTCCGTCGAAGCGATTTCAAGGCGAGTGGCAGGAATAAATAGAAACAGCTGGGTGTCTGACAAAAGTTCAGCTCACAACGGCATGCCACGTTACGCACGGCCAGGACCTTTCAATAAATAAGGACATGGTTCTTAAGCAGTGTTGTTAATGACTTTGCGGAGCACAAGACCTGTAGGATAAACTTCTAATGGGTTAGTACTGGTTTCTTTTTATTATTATGGAGTGGGATCAGGGATTTAAATCTATAGCATTGTAATTGTTATGTCTCATATGTTGGAAAATGTGCACCTCCTGTAATCTGTGTCTGTGATAACATTTGGCCGTTGAGTCCAGGGCAGGCTGTTAAATTAGCATTGATACATTCGGCTGCTGTCCGTGGTGCTGATCTGAGGCTGGTTTTGCAGTATGGGAGTTGCATGGTGAGCCTCTCCATGGGGGTGTAGCAATTGTCTGGAGTGGTTGTATGTGTATGTGCGTGTGTGTGTGTGCGCGCGATTGTGCGCTTGTGTTTGGGGCGAGGGCCCAAGAAAAAAAATTGCACCGGGGCCAATCACAATTAGTTTACGCTGCTGTTTGATCCCCAGCTCCTCCAGTCCACTGAACCCCAAATTGTTCCCGATGGTTTACATTGTAGCCACCGGTGTGAGTGTGTATGTGAATGAGAGGTATACATTGTTCAGCGCTTTCGCTAAAAGCACAATATAAATGCAGTCCTTTTTTACCATTTATTGAATGAGTGGCTCTGTTTTCAGTGTTATACTATGACATATTTTTGCCTTTTATATTCTATTTTTTGCTGCTGTGTGCTGCAAAACCACACTCACCAGCAAGCATACTCATGCACATTACATTAATGCAGACACACTGCATTCAAACCGCATCACCAATTCAATTTTTTATTTATTCTATTCTCTGTCAGTCAAATGGAAGTTGTTTATTAGATGTGTCACCCCGTCTGCATAGTCAAACACACACAAAGTAAACACCTGCTCACACCGCAGTCTCGCTGACTGACGGACCGTAGTGACGGACACACACTCGCCTCTTTGTCAACGATCAATGCACTAAATTAAACAGCAACCAGGGGATTAAATGCTGCATGCAGGAAGAGAGGAGAGATGAGAAGAGCACACACACACAATGAAGATTTCCACACAGCAACATACTCATTTTGAAACTTCTCTCTCGCTCACACACACACACACACACACACACACACACACACACACACACACACACATCTGCATACATGTGTGCATACTTAACAGTCAGTATTTGGTTGATGTAGGAAAGGAGGTGATGTAACGACCAGGAGAGGCTGCAGGCTACACACAGACACACACCGATGGAATATCATGCAGATGTACACACAGACACACACGGAGCTGCACGTCTCTACTTTCCCTGTCTTCCAGGCTCACACACACACACACACACACACACACACACACACACACACACACACACTCTAATGGCCTAGTTTCAAACTGCTGAATTAAGGACTTTAGTGACTTACAGTCTCTTTGTGTTTTCTGAGAGACAGCTGTGGGAGAGCAGACAATCATCATTCTTCACACCGCCCAACACACACACACACACACACACACACACACACACACACACACACACACTCTAATGGCCTAGTTTCAAACTGCTGAATTAAGGACTTTAGTGACTTACAGTCTCTTTGTGTTTTCTGAGAGACAGCTGTGGGAGAGCAGACAATCATCATTCTTCACACCGCCCAACACACACACACACACACACACACACACACACACACACACACACACACTCTAATGGCCTAGTTTCAAACTGCTGAATTAAGGACTTTAGTGACTTACAGTCTCTTTGTGTTTTCTGAGAGACAGCTGTGGGAGAGCAGACAATCATCATTCTTCACACCGCCCAACACACACACACACACACACACACACACACACACACACACACACACAAGGCACGCAAATATCCCTTCTCTTCCCTTTCAGTCTGACGGTCCCAGTCTGTTTGTTAGATAGAGAGAGAAATAAGATCAGGCTTATTTTTAACCACTCTGATGTCAAACAAGGCTGCCCTAATTTGGCTTCACACCTTCCAAATGATTTCAGAGAGTGAGAAGACATCCTTTATTTGGTGTGTTTCAGTGTAATTACACCGTAGCTGCGTCTGTGCAGGGATTTCTCGAGAATTATTTACAACGGGGAAAGCATCTCGGAAGATACAAGACCCACTTGATCCGTGTGTCAAAAACTTCTTAGTGGAGGAGAAAGATTGCACTTTTTCTCCGCTCGGTTTTAAATGAGTGCAAAGGAGAGGTGGAGGTGGCGGAGCGCTTTTCAATGGTAGAAGTGTAGAAAACTAGTGGAGTCTATGTCTTGTTATTTTAAGGATGACCTAAGGGTTGAGTGTATCAGATGTGCTTGCTCTGAATGCTTTTGCTCATGTACAGAGAGGGTTGAGAAATATATCTTTATACAGTTTATCTTTTTCTTTTGAGGGACAAGTTCTTTGATACATGGTAAGGGGAAAGCTTTAATGTTTAGTAGTATAAAGAACTATAACATTGAAATCGAGTAAAGCAGCTTAGTGTTATTCTCCTGGGACACTCAGTATCTACGGGGTACATACAGTAGACGCAGTGCAACCCATTCATTTTGTACCTATTTGGAAGGCTGTGAAAGTAGACTGACTAAGGGCCTTTACACACCGGGGGGCGTGACGAATAAACAACACGAAAATGCAAAATACTCACCTGTGAATTTTATATGTCTAGGGCTTTTATTGTGAAAGGTAAGAACGGAAGGAGTGGATCTTGTCTGCGTTGCCTTTGTCAAGGTTAAAAGTAGTAAGAAAGTTTGCCGTCTTGGTTCGGACTGCGAGCCTCCGTGTTGTTGTTTCCTAAATATAGGCGCAACTCAACCCGTTCCGTACAACGTGATTGGTTGATGCCTTTATTCGTGATGCGAATGCTCAGCAAATCAACCTCGTTCTCAAAAAAATGTGCTGCTTTTCAACGTGTAATATTCACGTTCTGTGTGAAAGTATTCATGACAAAAACAACAGTTTGAAAAAAAATATTGCAAATTAATCACACGAGAAAAAAACGTCCCCGGTGTGTAACAGCCTTTATACTTAAATTATACACTGACATACGCTTCAACTACTATTTCAGTTGTTTTCAGTTTGGAAATTATTTTCAAAGTCATTACTGGTTTATTTGTGCTTTCAGGAATCATAAGACTGAGATCATTAAAGGAGATAAGGACTCAAATAGCGAATGTTACGGTGAGATCCTGGCACCTACATGACCGCCAGGGTGTCTCCAGATGTGCTGTTAAATCTCTGTGAAACATGTTTTGTTTCTTCTGGTGTGAAATGGGCCATATTTTCCCTATCCAGACTCATTGGATCTTATTATTTCTCTCCACCTCTTTTTTTGTGTGTTTGTATGGGCCTTTATATTCCGAGCTATTACAGTTTGGTCTGGTGTGCTCTTGAGAGTAGTATTTCTAAGAGTGCCTGCTCTTAAAGCACACTGAAGTGCTTTATACAAACTGGTGTTTTTACTCTGCTGGTTTGGTTTATTTGAACGGATGAAATCGATGTAAGAGGTGTTCCGACGAGACACCAAATCAACACATTATTACTAAGATGCCTGAAAATGCAAGTCATGGTCATCTTGTGATTTGAAGTAAGAATTTCACCCACACCAACAGGACATGGACCAAAAATACAACATTTTAGGGGAATGTTGTCACGTTTTAACGGCTGTGTCTAACTCCTTTTAGCGTTTCATCCTCGCTGTTTATCTGCTTCATATTTTGCTGATTTTCTTCTGGTCTGATTTTACAGGTTATTTGTTTCATTGTTGTTTTAATGGCCAATACTTCAAAATGAGCCTATTGGCTACACATTTTTAATAATGTTGATTAATGTGCATTGTTAAAAAAAAAAGATTAAGCAGACACATCTTAGTTGTAGAAAGCCCAACATAAGCAATGTCTGAAGTTCAACATATTCAGTTAATTCTTATTTAATCTCTATAAACAGATTCTGCAACGGCACAAGATTTTGGTACCGGAATCGTTCTGGTTTCCGTTTGTAGTCTGAGTAGTATTGACCAGTCACTTTCGAGCTGGTTCTGGTTTGATGCAGGTAAACAGTCTGTTTGGAGAGCAAAAGAGGCGGAACGCATCGGCCGAAATGCAATTTCAGAATCCACCAGCTATCGCCTGGTGATGATTTCGCTTTTTATTGGTTAAAAATTAGCTTGTAAATTGGCTACTTGTGTAACAGTCGGATCGTACACATCGTCTCTCAACTCCATTCTCGCATCTCAAGTTGCTAATCGGACTGTAAACAATGAGCAGCGCACGGAAGAGGAAGTCTTGACCCGGATATCTGCTGGCTACACCAGAACCCCAGAAATATAGCCCCCTTGCCTGCAGAGGCTTATCCGTCACCAGACCGGAGCTTTGGAAGCCAGGATTGATTCTTATTTTGTTCTTGACTTCCACAAACACCTGAGAAGAGCTCATTGATGTCTGTCATGCTTCGCTAAATGTT
>CAKALU010063486.1:32807-53062 GCA_916700995.1 Hozukius guyotensis | reverse complement strand
CAGACAAGATGTTAAAATTTTTTTTTTTAGTAAAATATCTCAAACGATTATTTGAGTGGATTTCTGTGAAATTTGGTTCAGACATGAATGTCCCCCTCATGATTAATTATAATAACTTTGGTGATTTGGTGACTTTTCTTCTGGCACCATCATCGGGCCAAAATTTTAATTTGTCACTTTAGTTTATGACCAAATACCTGCACAACTAATGACATTCCCATCATTCCCAGGGCGTCAAATACCGGTGCTTTGTCACAGCCGTCGGTGTGTGATACCGCCACACAAGGTACCCTTTAGCACCTGTATGAGAAACCGCCCATCCGCTGCAATATTAAACGCTCCATGATGGGCGGGATTGGAGATGGATGGGCCAAACAAACAAAAGGCTTTCATCCAGGAGACAGCTGTTTGTGTCCCGTGCGTTAAGTTTAACTCTCACGTCACAATCAGCTGTTCGTTTGTGTCCTGTATTCACAACATTCAGTTTAATTTTTACTTTACAAAACGTGTTTGTTTTAAGCCCAACCATGTAGTTTTTGCCTAACTAAGTGGTTTTGTTGCCTGACAAAGCAGCAGTACATCCTCACAGAGCTGCTAGCAGGCTGTTGACTGTTGATTTAAGTTCATCTTACTTGACTGAAATCTTTCACTTATTCTTAGGGTAACATTTTGGTTCAAAAGACACAATCTGTGAGATTTCATTAAAGATTCTTGAGGAAGGATTTTTGTTTTAACAGTAAGAGACACATTTGTTGTTACTCCTTCTGAGATCTGAGATGTTTTGTTCATGAAGAAGATATTCTTGATCGTTGGCTATACAATGTCACTGTCCCAACATAGAAATCTCCCTGAGGCCATGAGTAGATGACATACGAAGCTTTGGTACAGTAATTCTGTCAGACAGGACTTGTTGAGAAAACAGAGGGGAACAGGCTTGACTGAGCCTATGTCAACATGACGTTCCCGTTTTCTAGAAATGCCGTTGAATTCCCACGATGCTTTTACCAGAGGGCTCACACCACTGGCCTGCTGAACTTCTGTTCATTTCCATGGGATATTTGTTGGGAGAAAACGGGGGAAAAAATGCCTCCCTCTTGATCCCTGAGAGCCCAACAGGGTCCCCGTGCCGAGGCGCTCTCTCTTGGGCCGATGCACTGATCGGATCCAGATGCTGCCGGAGTGCGGAGGGGACAGCAGAGGAGCGTGGAGGCCTCACGGCAGCACTGATTGATAGGGGTCAGGATGATGTTGGGAGTCACATTTCTTGACTCTGATCCCTGTCTCTCTCCTTTTCTTTCTTACTTATGCTCTCATTCTACCCCATCTATCCTGTCTGCTGTCAGGTTGTCTCCCGACGCCTGTGTTTTATGTACCCTGTTGAGGCGGCGTTGGGCTCGGCGGGGAGCAGACAGCCTTACGCTTTAAATCTGGCTCTTTGCCTCACCTCTGCTGAGCGTTTAATAAACTCTTTAACAGTCAGAGGTTAAATCTCAACCACAATTTATAGGTACCGAGAACCAGCTTTCAATGAATCTTCCTATCCGCCACGCTGTGAATTGTTAATTGTAGTAAATGAAAAACAAAAACAATGAATGTAAATCTCTAGTTGAGAGCAGGAATGGTACTTTTTTTTTTCCATCTGCGTGTGCAACATTTTCCACTGCAGGTTTGCCTGACAGAGTGCTACAGAGTTATTGCTGTTTCAAGGCTGCTCAGATTTGTCACTCAGTAAAAAAACTAGGCTGTCCCTGACCTTTACACACCGGGGGCGTGACGATGAATGACACCATAATAATACTTGACACAACAATGCGAATATTATAGGTTAGGGCTTTTATTCTGAAAGGTAAGAACGGAAGGAGCAGATCTAGTCTGCGATGTCTTTGTCAAGGTTGAAAGGAGCAATAAAGTTTGCCGTCCTGGTTCGGACTACGGAGCCTCCGTGTTGTTGTTTCATAAATATAGGCGCAACTCAACCCGTTCCGCTCAACGTGATTGGTAGATGCCTTTATTCGCAGTGTGAAAGCTCAGCAAAATTGGCTTTGTTCTGGAAAAAAATGACGTTGCTTTTTTGCCACGTAATATTCACGTTCTGTGTGAAAGTACTCATAACAAAAACAACAGCTCAAAAAAATATATTGACGTGCAATAATTGCACGAAAAAAATGTCGCCGGTGTGTAAAGGCCTTAAGACTGATACGATTTTGTCGACTAATCAACAGATCTGTAAAACTGTGTTTCTCCACAAAGAATCACACAAAAGCACCACTTTAAATCTTGTTTAACAGAGATGTGCTCAAAAGTTTCTTGGAAATAAGTAATTCAGCATGAAAAATGACTAATCGACAAAAGAAATCTATACTACTTTTGTTTGGATTTCTGTTTTTCAAATGGCATATTAAGGCATGTAAACGAGGTGGACTGTTAATAATTTCCATATTGAAATCCAAATAAACAACCTCAGAAATGGCCATCACCTCTTCAGCATGCTCTAAACAAAACGTACGTTTTTGTTGCAGAACCAGATTGCTCTGCATCGTACAAATGTTGCTTTTATTGTGTCCATCTTCTGTTTTTTCCCCCTACTAACAAAAGGAATATGTTTTGGCCCGGTGCCGTCCTTGCTGAAACGTTTGGGTTTTTGTAAATGTCTGTCGTTTTTTCCCCTCAGGACCATGCCGACTCTGCAGAGCTCCGCCGTCCTGCTGCTGTTGAGCTTCCTGATTGGTCTGAGCTACTCCCTGAACCCAAAAGACCCCAATGTGTGCAGCCTGTGGGAGAGGTGAGGCCTGTTTCACTTTGACAAACAAATACATGTCACTGTTGTTTATATCAAATTAAACATCTCAAACAGTGCTGCATACATATTTCTGTTAAGTTTATGGTTTTAATAGGATTCCTGAGCGGTTGGTCAAGACATTCACTCATCACATAAATGACAAAGAAAACTTTTAGAAATAAAAAAACAGCATCATTGTGTTATATACTTGTAGAGACGGGAAACTTTCTCTTTCGCCACTTTTGCTGCTTCACCACAGAAATTGATTTGCAGAATATAAATTGATGGTTGGTTACCTGCCCAGTGTAAATTATCAAAGTCACCAAAATCAAAATTCAAAACCACCACCAGAGGTGTGGACTTGAGTCACATGATTTGGACTAGAGTCAGACTCGAGTCACAAATTTGATGACTTTAGACTTGACAAAATCAAAAAAAAAGACTTGCAACTCGACTTGGGCTTCAACACCAGTGACTCATGACTTCACTTGGCCTTGAGCCTTTTGACTTGAAAATACTTGATATACCGTCCCTCAAGCTGAAAGATTAAAAGTTTGCCATGAATCAAATAATTTCACTTCCTTCCTCAATCAACTTAACGTTTTTCATTCCCAGCAAGTCGACACTTAACTCCCCAGATCCACTTTTTTCTGAACCAATCAGACAGCTTCCAATCAAGTTGAAGGAGAGAACCATGAAGAACTAACGTTATGTTACTGAGCGACAGTTTAAAAAAAAGATACCAAAGATAAGATCATAAAACTATGTGGCCGTCAACAAAAACTGCTGTATGCAAATATGCGGTTAGAAAATTACAGACTTGGGATTTGACTCAAGGACAGTTTCTTCCCTCAGGCCGTCACTCTGATGAACACTTAATCAGTCTCTGTCAATAACTCTCTAACATCAATATCAATGCTGCCGTTAAAGATTATAATTTACAGTCTTAAATGCAATGTAATATGTACATATCAACTGTCACTTTATGTACATATCAACTGTCACTTTATGTAAATATTGTAATATGTACATATCATCTGTCACTGCCAGTCCATGTACGTATGTCCATCCAATATTTTTTTTTTTTGCACTATTTGAATTGCTTACAACTTCCAGAACACTTGACTTGTATACAGATATTTTTTATTTTTACTTGTATTATAGTATTCTTATTTAATGTTGGTCACTATTGTTCCTAGCTGTTATTTATATTCTGTTTAAGTGCACTGACTTGGGACTTGTGTGCAAAGAATTGAGACTTACTTGTGATTTGCAAAACAATGACTTGGTCCAACCTCTGCTATTTTCCAACCAGAGACATACACATAGCTTTTTACATGAATCCATAGCTTTCAAATCACTTGCAACAGTTCACCTAAATCCAAGAAAAGTGAAAGGACATGTTTTAGTAGCACAGATTGGCTTTTCATTTTGATCTGAGCTAATTCTGTTACATTTTAGGAATTTGCACAATTCCTAAAAAGTGGATTAATTAAGTACAACTGATGTAAGTTTTAATGTGCCTGTAATGTATTTTGAGCCACAGGGATCACCACAGTCATAGGATTCATCAAGGACTCATCCAGGGCTGCAAAAAACAATTATTTTCATGATTGATCAATCTGCAGATTATTTTCTCAATCAATCGATTAATTGCTTTATGTATAAAACGTCAGAAAATAGTTGAAATTAATGTAATAATTATTCCCACAAGTCAAGGGAGTGTATTAATTGCTTGTTTTATTTGACCAACAGTCCCAAACCCAAATATATTCAGTTTACTATCGTATATGACAAAGAAAAGCATCAAATCATCACATTTGAGAAAGCTGGAACCAGCAAATGTTTCGCATTTTTGCTTAAAAAACTGACTAAAATGATTAAACAGATTATCAAAGTAGAGGCTGATTAACTTTCTGATGATCAACTATATTGATTAATTGTTGACAGGGACTATTAATCGAACCATGACTGTTCAAAATTGTTAATCCATCTAAAAGTTGGGATCAAAGTGGTGGACCGACCGACTGAATTTGCCGTCCCCAGAGCCAAGACACCGCTGACATGGATCAAACAAATCCCCCGTTTTCATGCTAATAAGATGGTCCTTGTTCAAACATTAAACTAATAGAGCTGATTAGCTTTTGCATTTCTTCAATGATGTACTATATGTGTGATGTTCTGCTTTTCAGCTTCACCACCTCAGTGAAAGAGTCCTACTCGCATCCTTACGACCACGTGACGGAGGAGCCCTGTTCCGACCCGCGGACCTCCTACAGATGCATGCGCCACAGGTAGCATCAGCACAATGACTCATTTGCTGTCGGGGCCGACTTCCTGTTCCTCTCAGTGGAGGGTCAAAGTGTCCTGTCTGACTGTGTTATTGTTTCAGGATCACCTACAAGACAGCCTACAGGCAGGCGGTGAAGACGGACTACCGCAAGAGATACCAGTGCTGTCCAGGCTATTACGAGAGCAGAGACAAATGTGTCCGTAAGTAATTATGGAAACCTTTTAAACTACTCGACTGCTTACTTTCTATGCCTCCGCGCCGGCGACAGCTGTGGCCAGAGGCATTATGTTTACAGGTTGTCCGGCCATCCGTCCGTACATACTCAGGAATTTCTTCATTTGGCAACGTCCACTTTTGGAGGCCAAAGGTCACTGTGACCTTGTGAAGAATTCATGTGCTAATTATGACAATTTCACACAAATGTCTAACATGATAAAATGATGAAGTGATGACATTTTGGACAGACATGGATGTAAACTGCAACTTGACTGGTTGGTGGAGGCGTACAACCGTGAGGTGGTAATTGTATTTTATCACGGAGACAATGGAGAAGAAGAAGAAGAAAAGTTTTGGCAATATTTAGTCAGAGCTCAGAGAGGTTTTAATCTGTGGTTTTATACACCATCACCACAATAAACACCAAAGTAAATTGATCCACAGGCCCTCACCTGCTTTCTTGGTTACCTTATAGAGAACTTAAAAAGCCAGGTAAACAATCTGAATGTTTACTATATTCATCTGATTATTTCAGTTTCTTTTTAATAGTTTAATGTTGTTTAATTTCATCTTCCCAAGGACTGGAACACTGTTGAATGTTCCCCTTAAAATGTCAAAGTTTCAAAAGTTTCAAGCCCAAATTGTCTCTTTGTACAGAGGTACAGAAGTACAAAGCACTTTAAGATGTGTGTCATTGAATAAATAGTCTTATCCCACACAGGATTTTAGAAAACTGAGGTTATGAGGTTATTAACCTGTCCACATTCAAATCACAAATCAAAACTCACCTTTTTAGAACTGCTTTTATTGTGTGATTAATATTGTGTGTTTTATATATTTTTTTATGATGTCCTTGTTTTATGATCTTTTTTTCCGTGTAAAATGTCTTTGAGTTTTTAGAAAAGCGCTATATAAATAAAATGTATTATTATTATTATTATTATTATTATTATTATTATTATTATTATAATGAGTCCAAGTAAACCCCCCCAAATTCCATCCCTCGGAGGATTTTGACCACCAAAAATAAAGTCAGTGCAATGTTTTAATTCTTAGTTAATTATTTATTCTTATATAATTATTTGAATTTTTCATATTTCCCAACATGAACATCTAAAGCATTTACATTTAGTTCCAAAGCCCTCGCCGCTAGGAATTTATTTCTGATGACGAAATGCTGAATTTATTTATTGGTTGATTTAACAGGGACAGTGCACATTAATAAACATTCCTGTAAATGCATCAGAGGCTATTTTAAGAATATAAGCTCAAAATCACAAAGTTATTGCGATCACTTATAGCAATCTTAATTTATCACATTTTTTTGTTGACCTTAAAGTTGTCAAATATAAATATATAGATGAAAAAAACTGAAATCAGCCTGTGAAATGTCCTCAAAGAGTTTATTTATAGAACGTACACGTCTCCTAAAAAGCACAAAATCCCAGGAAAAATACTGAGGACATGACCTCAGTGGTTGCTACGCCCCTGGTCCCACCCATGAGTGAATAACTTCAGTAGTACATTGTAAACTAACACTGGGCCTCCCTCATGCAGCAACGCTGTGTTAAACTTATCTTACATTTTCTCTTAATTTTCTCTGAACAGAAGAAATAAGAGAAGTCACCTCCAGATGCTCCAAATGTTCTTAACCATCTAAATCTGCTCTTACCCAGATGTGCTGAATGATGAATCACACTTGATCATAAATTGGAGGCGTGTGCCCCTTAAACACTATATAAGGGCAGGTATCTGGCACATGCCCAAGAATTGGAAAGATACCACCAAAAAAAACAGTCTGTAAGAAGAAGAAGAACTTCAGCAGTAGTGAAATCGAGGTCCTGTTAGTAAACATGTGGTTTTCCAGAGCGTCAGTACTGGCGTTACAGGAAAATCAAAAAGCATCTAAGAGCAGTATGTAAATCATTCAGACGCTGAACGCACACAATGTCATCCAATGTTTTTTAATAGTTATATTAGGGATCAATGGACCAGTAGTGGATCTGTAATAGTCCAATCATTATAATTACTTTAAAACATATAATAATCAAAATTTAATTATATATTTATGCTTTTTTTTTTATGTTCCTCAAATTTAAAAGTTATGCTTCCTTGCGTTGGACAAACAATTTGTTGACTGTGAGAACAAGATGTTTTTTCTTATCTTGGTAAGAGTGCTCCCGACCTCTCGTAAAATGTTCTCTTACCGAAGAGAAGAGCAAAAATAAATAAGAAAACATCAATCAATCGGTATTAATAAAACAAACAAAAATAAGAGGAAATTTGTTCTTTTATTGCTTCCTGCATGAGGCCCACTGTGTATAAACTGAATTATGAAGAACTATCTCAAAACCAACAAATATTTTCAAAATATATTAAAGGTAGGGTCGACGATGTCGGGAAGTTGGCATAGTTTGAAAGTAGCATCGCCTCAGGAGCTCCGTCTAAACCCACTCCCTCCCTCACCTCGGGGCTCCTTCCAAGGCAACGCCCCGCACACTCATGCACGAGCACCGCCGCATCGTAACTACTTCACAGACACAGAGCGGAGAGAGGACCTCAACTCAACAACTACCTCATGACAAGTAACCACGGCAGTGCTACTGCAGGGCTGAGTTTTCTCTTCCATTCTCCAGTAAACTTATGGCGGCGACGCGCTTTGAGTTCAGGCTGGTGCACGCCAAGGGTAGAATACGAGCAGGGAGGCGTCTGATTGGTTCTTTCCAAGCGGACCGCGAGGCAGTGATTGGTAGACATTTTTACAGGATTACAGCAGCTACAGATGACGGCTTTTTTCCGGGTCCTTTTTCAGAGCTCATCAGTAATGGATCGCTGTCGGGGTGTAAAGACCATTTCAACCAATATAACTAATAGTGTAGACTGGAGAACATCGTCAACCCTGCCTTTAAAGCCTCTGGACAGCTACACTGTTGTGTTTTCAGTTATTCTGGCTGATTAGACCTCTGCTCAGGTTGAAGGCGCTTTGATGGGAATTTATGAGGTCACAAATCTTCATCTACCAATAAGAATGATAAAGGTGTAATTTGTCCCGCCCTAACATGTGCAACAAAGACTCAAGAAGATGTCAATCAATTACAGTCCATACATGACCACACAGTCCCGAGCAGAGGTGAACTGAAATCACCTGTGTGTCTGTTCAGAGCCTTTAAGGGCCAGATTTGAGTCCGTCTGATTCCTCCGTAACTGACAAAAGAACCAAATTGGGCTTGAAACATTTTTGTAATGCAGTAAAATAGACATTTAAAAGGGAGCCTGAATAAACAAAGTAACCTGATGTTGGATGAATAGTATTGGTAGTAATCCAACACAATACCAAAATGTCTTTTTTTCCATGCACCATGCCTAGTCAATATGAGGCGCTGGAATTACCACAATTATGGGTACTATGGGTTCCCACTGGGGCTTCTCATGCTGATACTGGCGGTACAAGCTGGAATTTGAAACTTAACTAAACAGTGTGTTGCTGACACCATGAAAACCCTCCTTCATAATTTTCATTTTTCAGGATTTCAGCAGCTATTATTTCATCACTTAAGCATCTGCTACTGATGAGTTCAGAGGCGTGCCACCGCTGCCTGCACAGCTCAGGCTAGAACAACACAAACGGCATCATATGAACAATATCATCAGTGGGCAAACTCTCTCAGCCTGACGACAACACCAGGGCCAGTGTGCCTCAAGTTGAAGCCTTCTATTACATAAATTAAGGTTACACAAAACACGAGGGACTGTTAGATGTCAGATGACTTATTTATGGAGAAAAGCTGCCTTTACATGAACATGAAATTTGCCCTTTGCTCACCGCGAGGTAGGGCGCAGAGTCTTGCAGAGGCAAAGCTCAGCGCAGGTTTAATATGACATCGATGCTAAAGGAACGCCACTCACGGTTTCTAGGCAACAACAACAGCTGTTCTCATTGGTTGCGCTTTGAAAGGTCATCGGTAACCGAGGTCAAAGTTGAAGTAATTTGAACTTTGAGCGCAGCGCTCGGCGTCAATTTTGAGCAGTGCGCCACGCCAAGGGGTAGCGCTTCCGTCTAGTCGTGCGGCACAACTCTCCCCACAGCCATATTTAGCATTACGGAAATTAGATAGCTGAGACAGAGCAAGGTCTCAAACAAAGTTAATTTTGTCCTGATCTGTCCGTCCGAAAAATGCAATTTTAGTGTCTGAATGTTTGGAAGCTTTGTGGCTTGTGAAAAATGGTTCCAATATTTTCTTTGCTGACTATGGGGCGAAATCTGTGTTCACGTTCACTTCTCCCATTGGAGTTAATAGACTCTGGACTCCTAAAGGGGCGGGGCAGTGGCGAAAAACAGATACAGGAAACTGACTCTCAGTGTGCCGTCTCCTTTCTGAACCGTCTTTGCCTTAAGTACTTTACCATAAAGTCCATTGTCAAATTAAGGTAGTATTGTACAATAAATGTTTGGGTATAGCAGTTAAAAATAAATAGTTCACTGTTGTCATCTGAAAATACCAAACTGATGCAGCTGTTAACAGTTTTCTGAAACACTGTTATTCCCGACAGCGGGTGGTGACACATATAAATAAAGTGGAACCATACACAGCCGCACGGTTTGAGAAAATTCTACCTTAGCTTAACAAACCTTCTCATACATCACTGGAAGATCTCAAAAGTGCATGATGGTAATGACAAGGTTTCTGTGTTTCGTGCTTCAAAAACTGTCATTTTGGAGATAAATGTTTTCATTCAGCAGAGATAATGTGCATTTTTGGCCGCTTGCTGTTGAGCCACCTATCACAGCGGTCTTGCATGTGTGTGTGTGTGTGTGTGTAGAGTTTTCTTTTGTAGCCAAACACAAAAGCTTTTGATTTGACTGACATCAGAAAAGCAAAGATTGGAGCCCACTGATTGCTGTTTGAAGCTTTATAATTGAAATATCTCTGCTTTGAACGTGTCGTCTATGACTCCTCCTAGACCCACTTATGTAAAGTGTTTTTTTTATTTTCTAAATAAATATAATTAGATATAATTATGCTTACCTCTTTCATTTGATGACATGTTAGCATTGTCTTAGATCCCCCCCAAACCTCCAGCCTCCAGTATTCACACACCTTCAACTAGAGAGGAGAAAATAATCAGTTAAATTATTGTTTATTGAAAAGAAAAGCACCGTGTGCATAATACAGCACGCGATCCTCAGTGTGGTGAGAAAACACTTGTCTAGTGTAACAAAAAAATGAAGAGATCTCTGGCAGAATTATTAGTCTTCAGTCATAAATGCATGTTTGAATTAACTTAATTAATAGCAGAAGCATTTATGACGCTGGCAGGAACACAACTCAAAGGCCGACTTTCTAAGAGGAGGCTCCTTGACAGTATTAATTGCATCTAACGCTGGTGCTTTCAATTGTACAGCTGAGCCCAGCTGTCGAGCTGGCAGCTCACACACTGTTTATGATGGGTGGAACGAATTTAGAGGGAAAGAATGCAATTCAGTTGAATAGATTTTTAATTGAATAAAAAACACCCTTGAAATGGTGCACTTTTGAAATAGAACACATGTGGTCTTTAATAATAATAATTCATCATTTCCGTAGCTCGTCTTATACAAAGAGTTTCACATACACACATTACACAAACAGCACACACAAAATGAGTAGGCTACCTTGGGGATGTTACAAAAAAGTAATAATAGTGACATCCAAGTTATTTGAAAATCATATTTTAAAACGTATACTGGCAGATACCAAGTTGATTAAGTGATTTTTCAGTGTTCAAAATGTTTGATTGATTTTCTTACTAGTCTGATAAACTTCTGTGATAATACTGGTAGGTTTAAATGTCCTATACCAGTGATTCCCAATCAGGGATACTTCTACCGCAGCGGGTACTTCTGCACTTACCAGTGTGTACATGGAAAAATTGTGGAGTTAAAGGGACTGTTTATAACTTCTTACACGTATAAATCAATCCGGGTCGGTGTCCCATGCGCGCTCGCGTGTGGTTACGCTGTTCAGACTCAGACTCCAACACAAACTACACGGAAGCACCAAATCGCAAAGTTCTATCTAGTGAAGCCCGTCTGTTAAACAGTGTTGGCTGCGGGCGAAAGACACGGGGGAGACCGTAGCTTTGGTCTCAAGGGCCGGAGTCTCTGCTGTACTCTGCTCCTCTGCCTGCCTGCTTGCCTTCACTCACACACCGCACTCATTCTCGCTCTTTCGCTCCACTCTCACGTGCATGCGCGCACACTACACACTGCAGAAGAGTTAGTTTAGCTCTGAGAATATCTAGTGTATGTACAGTGGACGTTTGTGCAGAAATAACTGCTGCAGCTCCTCCAGACCAACAGAGGTTTCCCGTGTCTTGTGAAGTGACGGGGCTCCGCAGCGAGTAACGTTATCGTCTCCGACCAAAACTCCGGTGTCTCCCCTGTTCCCTCCGGCCGCGGTCGGGAGGCTGAAGCAGGAAAAGCCAACACTAGGATCAGCATTGATTCATG
The DNA here is from genome assembly GCA_916700995.1 of Hozukius guyotensis. Taxonomy (NCBI): domain Eukaryota; kingdom Metazoa; phylum Chordata; class Actinopteri; order Perciformes; family Sebastidae; genus Hozukius; species Hozukius guyotensis. The sequence continues at coordinate 41,284 of CAKALU010063486.1, read as the reverse complement.
GAGAGACCTTCGTCTGGTCAACTAACATTACTGCCAAGCAGCTGAAATATAGAGTGATATTGTGGTTTTAGCTGACGTGTGTCGCCTCACTGTTTTGAGCGATGCTCGTTCATGTCTATGTAGAGCGAGCACAAGCGCGAGGCCGAGCAACAGGATGCTGACTTTCTTAACTTGACTTAACGGCCACAGGTGTTGCTGTTAACAAGACATTTTTGATTCTTACAAACAGTCCCATTAAGCTAATCAAAACAAATAAAAAATAAAAAGTAGGATTTGGTAAAAAAAACGAAAAAAAATGTATATCCACATATAAGCCTCCACCAACCAGTCAAGTTGCAGTTTACATCCCTATTTTTGCAAAATATCCTCACTTCATCATTTCATCCTGTTAAGACATTTGTGTGAAATTGTCATAATTAGTATATGAATTCTTGAGTTATGGCCAAAAACGGACAGCAGCACACACTCAGGCCTATTCAGCGACGCCTGTTGTTTAAGGCAGCTATGACTGCAGGTATCAGGCTTTTCCCAAAGCAAGCCCTATTTCACCTCAGTGTTCTGTACCAGTGCCCGGAGCGGGGCATTGCGGTGAGGTCGTGATTGAGTGGGTGTGTGATGTCCTGTGCTATTGAGATTGCAATGCGTGCAACGGCCTTGTTGTTAAGCTCTGTGAGGTTGGGTGTGGGGAGACCAATTATCCTGGCAGCAGTGTTGGTTATGCGTGTGAGCTTTGCCCGATTAGTGACGGATAACACGTTTAAAAAAGCAGTAACAGTATCTTTATTTTTCACAATAACAAATAGCTACACTAGGATCAGTTGCACAGGACACACCTCCTACAAACTTGAGCCAGCTGTAACCTGAACCTGACCACTGCATGCTGCAACTGAGACTATGTGGAAACTAGTTAACACACAAACAAAGACGTAACAATACATAACTAAAAGCAGTCACACAACTAAGTGGTAGTATTATGAATGCAAACCTGACCAAACCTAGTGAAAAAAGGAAACCTTTCTCTTAAGAAGAGCGGCATCAATCATTTAAGTGCCCCAAAGCGACATAAGTGACAAAGCCCTCTAGCAGCTGCAGGAGGGAGTCAGGGGACGTTGTTCTATAGAGCGGCAACGTATTTTGTCTTTGAATTTGGAGGACTTGTTGAAAAAAAAGGACAAAAGAAGAGAGTCTAAACACAGACAATTCCAGTGTCACTATGACTTAGTGATTGTATCAATATCCACTGTAATTATTAGTGTTAAATAACATCCGAAAAACATGCATAATTCTGTGACATTTTACTTTTTTGCACACATTGATGATGTCACTGTCATCCCCTCTCTGTAGTCCTCCAAACGTGTAACCCCCCCGGACTATTTCCAGCACCTGAGGTTATTGGTATGCATTGATCCAATGTTGTGACCCAGATTGTATCTGAATTGCCATGAGCAGGGATTAACCCGTGTTGGCTTGGTTTGAATGGACAAAAAAAAGAGTTGAACATGGGTCAGATAACCCCGGTCCGACCCTGGTCATTGGTGTGAAAGAGGTATTATTGGGCTGTGTGTTGATACGTCAGACAAAATAAAGTGCCTAGGTGCTGCATTGACTATTCTCCACAAAGCCGGGTCTGTTATAAAGTGCGTTTTTTCATCAACAGCTCGCTGCACCAAGGAGTGTGTCCACGGTCGATGTGTCGCTCCAGACCGTTGCCAGTGTGAGGGAGGCTGGCGAGGCGACGACTGTTCCAGCGGTATGAATCAGCTTTTTCCCTTCGCTCAGACATTTCCTCTCTCTTATTTACTTTTCCTCCCATCACTTTCTTCCTTCCCCTCTCTCTTCAGGTGCACACACACAAATAAAATTGACATACACAACAGGAAATGACAACAGGCCATTAGTCAATTGGCTGATCTTCACATACACCCATCCATCACACACAGGAGGCCTTTCCAATGGAAACAGCAAGGGAGCATTACCACATCCACAGCAATGAGTCATTAATGTCAGCCACAGTCCAGAAACCAGTTTACTGGACCAGAAGGAGCTGCACCTCCAACTCTCACTCAGTTTCTTTTCAAAAATTAATAACAATAACTCAACTTTTGAGCAGCTTTTAAGTGCTCTAAAGTCAAAACAACAAAACAATGTGTAATAAAAGTGAAACTTCTGACAAAGTCATACTCCAATAAATGTAACAAAATAGTATGAAAGCAATAAGTTATGAGTGACATACTGAAAGTAGCCACCGTTTATTAAAAAAAACAGACCTTAAACCTGCTCCTTCTACCCGCTATGACTTCTTTTACAAAAGTAAAGTCAGCAGAAATGGTTATATAATAGTTATTCAAGGCACCAACTCAGAACAGTGAGTCTAACCCAGTTTGTCTTCTCTGAAATCTCCTTAAATGTGATCGTTCAAACAACATGGAGTGTGAAACCAGAACCACATTTCGCGGGGCTGCTGTCCCCCCTCGCTGAAATCAAGTTTTTCCACTACCTTCAGCCCGTTTCAACGCAGTCAGCTGGGTCAATAGTACACAGCCCTCCTCCTCCATTTTCCCCCCCTTATTCCTCTGCAGAGAGAAGGAATTAGCTTTAACTGGTAGTGGTTGATGTCTTGACAGGGGGATGATGGGAAGGGGAAATGGAAAATGTTACCCCTCTCTCTTGCATGGCCCAGTTCTCTCCGTCTCTCCTTACACTCCCTCCCTCCTCCAACCCTCACTGAAATTTTCTTCCTTTGCTTTCACTCTGCTCCTTCCACTCCTCCTCCTCCTCCTCCTCCTCCTCCTCCAGCCTTGGCTCCACCGTATCGTCCTATAATGGAGTCTTTTTGGCAGAATGAGTCCTGACACTTCCTGGATGCCTGTGTGTTGAGCTATCTAAGTATGGGAAAGAGGAGAGGGGACTGAGGTTTTCATACTGAAGACTTTTAGGACTGTTTGCCCATGAATATGGAGAAAAGAAGAGGGGAGGGAGAAGTATACTCAATATTCCTCATTCTATACATGAAAGAAAGTGACAAAAAGCAGTGGAAGAAGTATTCAGATCCTTTACTTAAATGGGACCTATTATGCTTTTGTGCCTTTTCCCTTTCCTTTAGTGTGTTATATAGTTTTTTGTGCCTGTAAAAGGTCTGCAAAGTTACAAAGCCCAAAGTCGACACCAAAGGGAGTTACTCTCCCCCACAGAAACACTGCTCCTGAACTGCCTGAAACGCCTTGATTGAAGTCCTTCCTTTTTTTTCCGTAACATGGTGATGTCACTAAGTAACACATTTGCATAACGGCTTGTTTGGAGCGGAGTCCAAAGAGTTTGGTTCGGTTGACCAATCATAACAGAGTGGGCCAGCTCTCCGAACATTAAAACAGGTGAACATGTTCTAGTAGAAACCCAAAACGTCCTCTTTAAGTAATAGTACCAATACCACATTGCGGAAATACTTCACTTCACTACAAGTAAAAGTCCTGCATTCAAAACCTTAAGTAAAAGTATGGAAGTATTATCAACATAATGTACTTAAATTATTAAAAGTAAAAGTACTCGATGTGCAGTAAAATGTTCCCTGTCAGTGTTTTATATGATGATGATGCTACATTATGTTGTATTTTACTGCTGTAGATGTTTTAACTCCTTTATATACGGTTGGCTAGTTTAATCTACAGCATCATATTCTATAAGATCATCAAATGTTTTTAGCATTGCTGTCCTGTGAGAACCACGTATCTCTACAAAGTCAACTTTTCATGGTGTCAGAAAAACAGCCCTGTTTTCAGCTTTGTGATGATGCATTTTCCAAAGACTTTATTTAGTTTAAGAAATAGGAGAATTTACTCAACACATAAAGGAACATTTAATCCTTTGGTTTATTAGAAAAACTCAAATTCAGAATCACCAAATTGGGAGATACTACGTGGTTTTCACTGGAAAGGAAGGGTAATGCCTGAGATGTGGTGGGGTAGAAGTTTAAAGTGGCATAAAATGGAAACACTCTAGTAAAGTAAAGTACAAGTACCTTTAATTTATACTTAAGTACAGTACTTGAGTAAATGTACTCAGTACAATTCAACAAAAATAGAGGAGGCGTGGGAGAGAATGAAAAATGGGAACATGGTGACAATGACGATGATTGAGGTAAGAGAAAAGCAGGAATGTGGCTCATTGGGAGCTACAAAATGTCATGTCAAAGTATTTAATGCTTTACGTAGTGTAAGCCCCGTTTCAGAGCAGATTTTGATAGAAGGACACAGAGAGCTGGAATCAAAAAATGAGCAGCAACATATCCAGGAGATTATGTGGACTTTGTACGCAAGCAAAACGCAAACCACCGCTTGAGCAATTCTCAGGGGAAAAGGAAGAATTTTCCCACCATACCATTGTGCATTCCTAATAACAGACAGTCAAGAGATGCCAGTTCTGAAGTGTGTGTCAATCAGTGGGTTTACATGCACGCAGTATTACAGATAACTGATTTATATCACTATAGATGTCATGTTAAGGATAATCTGTATGGATAAATATTCATATCTGCATCACAGCTTTTATTATTTAGGAAGTCTCATTGAGATCAAGACCTTAGATCACAAGTTCAGAAGTTCAGTGAGTCTGTGTGGTCGTCACACTGTTTTGTTGTGTCACTGTGATAAATAATCAAGCTATCATGCACAGATTTAAACGCTTAGAAGGAAAATTGGCCATGAATGCTACTTTCATGTCAAATGTCAAACGTCTGGCAATGTTGGGTTCATCTGTGCTTGTCGTTACAATAATTAAATCAAAGTTAGACTCACTTAAGCTACGGTGAAGGTAAACAAACTCAGCAACACTTGTTCGAGAAAGCTTTGCACTGGAGGACGTATGTTTACATGCAGATACACCACAGACTGTTTACAGTATAAGAAGTGGACGTAGTCACCGTGACGTCACCCATTGGGTTTGTGGACTGCTGTTTTGAAGCCTCGAGTTCGGCATTTTGGCCGTCCCTATCTTGTTTTTTTGCAACCAGAAGTGACACGAGAGGGTGGAGCTAAGTACAACCGAACGCTGAATAAGACATTTTCAGGCGACCAAAAAGGTCATAATTAACTTTCAAGAACTGAAAACACACTGTGAAAGGGTTAAAGTTGTAAGACTTCTATACAATCAGACTTATTTTTGCAACCAGAGGAGTCGTCAAGTACAACTAAACGGCGACCAAAAAGGTTAAAATTAACTTTCATGAACTGAAAACAGACTGTGAGAGGGTTAAAGTTGTAAGACAAAAACACTCCCAGACCAGACAACGCCGTGGTAGCGACCTGTCAATCACAAGGTAGCCACGCCCTAAAGCATCCCCTGCTTTATGGTCTATTTGACTCTAAATGGGACCATAATTTACTTAATGAACATCATGCTGTATTGAAGAAGACTTGAAACTAGCGATTGAGACCATAAACTCACGTTTACAATGTTTACTGAGATAATAAATCAAGTGAGAAGTAGGCTCATTTTCTCAATAGACTTCTATACAATCAGACTTCAGTTTGCAACCAGAGGAGTCGCCCCCTGCTGGCTGTTAGAACGAATGCAAGTTTAAGGCACTTCAGCATTGGCTTCGCTTCTCAGACCCGGAGTTAGCCCACTGTGATAAACGAACACATGAGTTTCCTTCAGTGGAGGGCTTGGACTCTGCCAGCTGGTTGCTCAAAAATTGCACGTCCAATCTTGTGAATTTCACCCATTTACTCGTGTACCGTCTGCGTGTATCATCCTCTCAGTTCTTATGCCGATACTCCTGCATACTCCCCTTCAGTAAATCTCCCCTGCTGTCCTGGAGAATGTCTGTGTAAACATAAATCGCTGCTCCAGCTGAGTTTCTCATTAGTCAACGTGACTTACTCCGACAGAGCTCCTCTCCAATGCCCACACACAAGAGAACAAGTGAAGGTATGATTCATTTAAACAAAAAGAGGAAAGGGTCCTGCTCCGCGTTAGTGCAATAAACACTACAGTCCATGGCAGCGCGCTTTGCTCCAGCCCAAATTTGGCTCTACTCTACCCTCTGTGTAATTTCTGTCAAAGCAGTCCTTGTACTTTTCAATGCTGAGGCAGGGAATATGTGCAGCAGAGGCAAAAGGTAGGGGGTGGACTGGGAACATGAACACATATGACGTGTAGCTCTGGCCTGCTGCTCACATAAAGAAACATGATTCAGAGGTCAGCATGAAATTATTGGAATTGTTTTTAGCTCGAGAGAAGATAACTGACGGCCAGCCATGTGTTACGTCAGTGCTATTGGATATCACGTTTTCTCGATGATGTCCGAGACGGTCGAAGGTATTGATGAGAAATTTGAAGAACGCACCCATGACCAATCTGGGATCTCATAACGCGACCCAGTGGACTGAGATCTCTTCATCGTGAATTGAAATCCAAACCTTGTGTGAACCCACCCCACCCCCCGGAGCCGATCCTCTGGCTTCTGTAAAAATTAACCATTTAAAACTCGTCCGTCTTTTTGAGCTCCATGCAAATCTCCCTGCCAATTTGAAATTATTCGTTGGTAATATAACACTCCAGGGCTAAAGGGGGAGATTTGGATGTGGAAGCATGAGGGAGATCAACAGCAATGTGTGCAAGAGTCAGTACTTTATGTCATCCCCCAAGCTTCCTCTCTCGTTTCTGTTCTGTTCTGCGTCTCTGTGTTGTTGAATTTAATCCGATTTGTTTCTGTTTATTTGTTTTTCATGACATCATATATGACTGTGAGCGTACACCACAGTGTATGGGAGGGAAACTGAATGAGGAAAAACAAAACTGACACAAAATGATCATGCATGCGCCGTCTGCAAGTTACAATAATCATCAGTAATTTTATTTTGCTTCAGTGTTTTATTTCATTTCCAGCATTGCAGAGTAGGTTTGACTTAGTGTTTAGAGAAGGAGGCGAATTACTGGAAGCTGACTGGTTTGAATCGTTGGAAAATGTGGGCAATGAAAGTGAGAACCTCCCTGGTGAGAATAGTGAGAGCTGTTTAACTGTGTGGCGGTACTGAAAAAAAAATAAAACCTTTTCTGGGTAAATAAGTTTTTAAAAAAAGTGAGGAGCTGCCCGATGTAAAGATTGTAGTGTTTGATTCTCATTGGATCCATTTTCCTCAGGTAGATTAATGAGATTAATCTTGTTTTTAACTGAATTCTGTAAACAGAATCATGAAATTTCAAATTTGGAGATTGAAATTAAACAAAAAAACAAAGCAAATCCCATAAACCAAAAGTTTTAAGTCACAATATGTTTGTTTTTTTAAAAGATAATTTTGCATGAATAAACCAGAGGAATTAGAGTTTGTGTTTCAATATCTTCATAATTCTTCCTAATCAATAAATAACAGTTTGTCCTGTTACCTTTCAGCCTGCGATGACAAACGCTGGGGATCAGGATGCAGTCAGCAGTGCGAGTGTGAGAACGGAGCTCTCTGCGATCCCGTCAAGGGGACGTGTCAGTGTCTTCCGGGGTTCATAGGACGCCACTGCGAGGATTCCTGTCCAGCAGGCACCTTCGGGAAGGGCTGTCTGCAGAGGTGCAAGTGTGGGACCGGAGGATCCTGCAATAAAACAACCGGAGAGTGTGTATGTCGGGACGGATTCACTGGAACTTTGTAAGTGCACAAAAATATATATATATATTAAATTGTAGCCTTGCATAATAGGATATTCATTACAAAATGCTATATTGATTTTGTAAATAGAGATAAATATTGACTTAAAAACATTATTTTAAAGGGGATACATCATGAAAAACTCACTTTTTCAGTGCTCGTGCTCATACATGTGGGTATCTGGAGTGCCTACCAACCTACAAACTGTGAAATAAGACAACCCAGTCAGTTTTTTGTGGGCTGCCAGGATCGGAAAAGATGTGATTCAACAATTCAGATTTGGCTCCCCTTCCTATTAGAAAATACCACCCACAGCTTGAGAACTATGCAAAGGTGCACCATATTTTTCAAACCAATCAGAGCAGACTGGGCTTTTTCCGGAGGCGGTCTTAAAGAGACAGGCGCTAAAACGGAGCGTTTCAGACACAGAGGGTGAATACAGGGATATTCAAACAGACAGGATGAGAAAAATAATGTGTAAACATGTTCTAGTAGAAACCCAAAATACAAGTATGAACCTGGAAATAAGCATGATATGTCCCCTTTAACATTAACATTGTCTGTTTTTCTATGATTCCAAAATAAATAGCATTTTGAAATGTTTCACCTTTTTACCGTTTTAATATTTCTGAAATTTAGATTACAGGCAGATTATTTTCAATTAAGGTCAAAATACTTTATTCGTCCCTCAAGGAGCAATTTGAGACAAGCAGGTCTGCAAACACACATATACAGTTATTATCTGTCAACAAGCAAGAGTCGACAGCCATGCTAGTGCTTTGAGCTAAATGTAATGACATTGTAAGATACCAACCCTGTCTCCTACAAAATTACGTTCCC